>PVKZ01001440.1:166904-397380 GCA_004027375.1 Macroglossus sobrinus | reverse complement strand
CTTGTGTTTACCACTGTCAAATCAATTGTTTACAAACTGAAGTTGGATTGTATAGTACAAACATAGCTGCCTGTATCGGTCAATATAGGTGGTGGTCTCAGAGAAGGGAAGTAGGGATTGAGAAGATATCTCAAGATATATAATTGTATAATGTGTGGAGGAAAGAATGTGAGCCATCACTTAGAGCTGGGGACAAGCTTAAAATTTATAATTAGCAATTAATAGAATTACTTGAACAAAGGCATGCTCCATAGCAGACTATTGACAAAAGTGTGTGTACATTGTAAATCCAAATGATGTAAAATTTGTTTGCCAATCTCACTACTATGAATATTATCATATGGTAAAACCATTAAAGAATTACAAGAAACTGTAGGATTCTTTTTAGTACAGAATGTCATTATTATATTGATCATGGATGGTAGCAGTGGAACACCCTTTCCTGCTTTGTCCCTCTGTCACCTATAAAGTGTTTAGTACTTTTTGGTGGACTTATCTTACTTTCTGTATTTAGGATCTTTGGGAAACAATAACAAAAATTTAGCTTCCTGATTTGTGTTGTCTGTATAACAGCCCTTGTCCTCACTTGTGCCTGTCAGGCCCTACCTGTTCCCCTGGAGTCATGTGCCAGTCTTTTCAGAGAAATCCCAACTGATCTCCCTTGGTTCCCATGCTGGTATAGAACTATATACTATTCAGTATATTGTTCAGTGTACACACACATACACACACACACACACACACACACACACACACACACACACACATGTGGGTGCCTAGTGCAATTTCTTCTCACTCCACCTGAAAGTCTGATATGACATGATTCCACTTTACTTGTCATATACAGGTTGGACACCATATCATCTCAACCTTTGGAGGTCTGATGTAGTCTCAGGATCTTTCTCAAATTTCCTAGCACTATTAAAACAATAACAACAACAACAGCAAAACTTTGGATAGTATAATACTCTGACAGAAAGTGCAAATATATCTCAAGTGCATAGAGTGATGGATTTTCTCACACTGAATACTGTGAATAGTGTGAAACTACCACCTGTGTCAAAAAACAGTTTTCCCCCCAATATCTAGATGCCTCCTTAGTGTTTCCTGCTGTCACGAATTGTTAGGACTACCCCTCCCCTCCTGCCCTCTAAGGGAGGGTATCTCTGAGAGTAACCATCTCCTGACCTCTAAGGCTCTAGTTTTTTCTACCAGGCACAATTTGATGCCTTCCTTATTGTCATTTAACCCTCACATCTGACCCAATGAGAGAACTCTGATGATTATTCCCATATTAGAGGAGGAAATTAGAGAACACAGGGCCTGTGCTCCTTGCCAAGGTCATAGTGCTAGAAAAAAGCAGAGCCAGGTCCAGCCAGGAACCCCATACCAGTGTCACCTTCAACCACTGAAAAACTGTGCTGTGAAACATATCCTGACAGTCTGGAAAACAGGCCGGTTGGATGCAGATGAAGGTGTGGAAGGCTAGGCACCAACTCTCACATGGCACTTCGTGGGTGGCTCACCCTTGTGTTCCCTCTCGTGACTCAGAAATCTTCGGAGGTGTGAGCCTCAAAGTAGAGAAGGGATTTGCTCAAGGGCCACAACTGCTAAGTAGCAGAGTCAGACGTGAGCCCAGGGAAGATGAGTAACCATTATTTTCATTTCATGGAGGTGGGAGGAGACTGAGGCCAGGTGGGGTTACAGGAGCCACAGTCACCTCCCTCTGGTGGGCCCAGGTCAGCATCTGCACATGGCTGGGGTTGAACTCGAATGAAATCCTGGAGGGGCCTACCTTTGTACTGAATATCAAGATGCTACTCGAACCCTCAGAATACTTTACTTTTGTTATACCCATTTCAGAAAAACTTGAACATATACCTCTAATACATTTATTTTTATTTACATTATTATATGCATATGTACTACAGTTATAAAATATTGTGCCTATTACTAAGTATGTGCTAATAAAAAATTTAAAAGAATCTGCAATAAAACATTTTAAAATTATATTTGTCTTTGAAATTATTTAAGGGATATATCCTCTACCCTCACAAAATATTATGATTAAAAATTAAGTTCCTAACCCACAGAACGTAAAACCAAGAGTGAACCATGATGTAAATTATGGACTTTGGGCAATCATGATGTGTTAATGTAGGTTCACCAGTTTTAACAAATGGACCACACTGCTGGAGGATGTTGATAAAGGGGAGGCTATGATACATGGAAGAGGGGGAAGAGATATACAAGAAATCTCTGAACCTTAAACTGCTCTCAAAAAAATAAAGTCTTGAAAAAATATATTGACAATAATGTCTCAGTAACAGGAATGATTAAAAACATTTCAGTCCCCCTCTATGGGTTTAGTTTTTGAATTCATACCTTAAATAAGATATTCTTAGAATACAATATATGCAAACAAGAAAATATTAATATAAACATGAAAATTATTTTATGTTGAAATTTTTTTAAATAATAATAAAATGACCTACTCCGTAGCTTTGTGTTCAGATGCTTATCACCTATTGTAAATGGAGCCCTTCCCCCACCTCCACCTGAATATCCTCCCTCAGAGCTTCTCAAACTTGAACCCATATCAGAATCCCCTGGGTGGGGGTGCTTGTTGAGACACAGATTATATGGCTCTGCCCCCACTGCTCTGACCCAGTGTCTGGGCTGGCGACTGATATTTGCATTTTTAACAAGTTCCCAAGTGATGCTGATGCTGCTGGTCCTGTGACCACACTTTGAGAACTGTTCTTTCAAGTAGTGGTTGGAGTATATAAAATTTGTGATTTTGAACAAAATATGAAGAAAACTGACTTCCAAGTGAACCAGTTGGGAACTATATAGGATTTTAAAACTTCAGGAAGATATAAATACATACATACATACTTTGGGAAGTCTACTTTCACCTGGACCAATAACTATGATCGCAGTTGTAGGAAGATGTGACAATCCCTATCAATATGGGGTGCCAGATAATTATTGAAAGATCATTATAATAATTTTTTTCGGTCATTTTGTAAGAATCTGATACTAGAGAACTTAATCAGCATGTCTACATAACTGATCACATGTAAACTGAAGGACAGTACAATGTGTTGAAAGCACATGAAAGAGCATATTCCACTGCCAACCTCTCTTTATGCTGAGTGACTCACCACACATATATGCTACCCTCGACATTGTGACTGAGTGATGGCACCAGTGCCAACCTGTATCTAAATGTTACCAAATCTATTAATTACCTTCCTTCTTATTTTAAGACAACAATAATAGCCTTGGTTATTTTTCAACTTCAATCTATACCCTTGAAATCAGTGTCAATATCCTTTTTAAAGAGCCAGTAATGCCATGAACCATACTGACTGACATCTTTGCCTTCTTCAATCAAGCTTCCTGGGTTTAATACATGAAACCAGATTTTTGAGTCAGAGTTTTATTGGACAAAATGTGCACAAGCAAGAAAATTGGGTGTTAGTTCTAAAAATAGTATAAAAATCAATAGCGCTCTTATTCACCAGAGTCCTCTCCCCATCTCCTTAGTCACAAAACTGGAGTCCCTTTACAGCTTCTTTACTCTTAGGTATGATCATGTGAATGAGTCCCGGCCAACTGTATGACTAGAAGTGATGATGTTTGCCCCATGCCAGCCTGGCCCATGAAAACACCCCACATAAGGCGACATGCTTTTTCACCCTTTACCATAAGTGGCAGAGGCCCAAGCAGTGCAGCCAGATACGAAGCCATATATTGCCAGAGGCAAATCCACAAAATAGTACCGGAATGCCTGAATCATTGTTGGAAGAAAAGCAACAAGCAGAGGCACCTGATCTTTGAAAGCCTGCATTTCGGTGTTACAGGAAGCAAAGATAAGTTTGTTATGTTTAAAAAATAGTATTTTCGTTCCTGGCAAGATCCCTGGCCAGCACTCCCCCCGCACCCCGCCCCCGCCCCCGCCCCGCATACCCCCTCCCTTGCTGTTCCACTGCCCTGGGCCATCTGCAGTGTCACATGCAGGAAACAGGTTGCTTCCCAGAGGACAACCCAGCTCGTTCAAGGAATTTCAGCAAACTCAAGAAGCTCAGAGAAGGGTTACAGCACAGGCTGTAGGAAGCCACACGCTGTTTTATTTTTACAGATGGTGCCAGGTGTTCTGTGTAGTCCCGGGATGCAAGAGGAAGTGGGAGTGGCCAGGGCACTCATGGTTAGCTAGAATGTCCTACCAGATGATTTAGCTTCAGGCTTCTTTTCAATTTTTTTTTTTGTAAGAAATGGGTCACAGGTGTCTATTTTGCCTTTTCCTAATAAAACTTTGATAATATCGGCTTGGATAGCCAAATCTCTTTGCTAAATTCTACCTATTTCCTGGGGCACCTTAAGATAGCGTCTCTCCCTGTGTAACCTGGTTGCTAGACAAGACTGGCATCTCTACCCACCGTCTGGCTCAGCTGAACAGGCGCTGTCCCCGCGCCCTGTGGGGGCATGAGAGATCACTCACTTTCTGGGAAGTCTGTAGCCTGGGCCAAGCTGCAGTTCTTTGTAAGCGGTTTCCGGAGGGTAGGGTAATAAGTTACCTTGTTTCTGTGTCTGAGACTTTTCTCAGTAGTGGATCAAAATGAATGCCAGCTCCACCTAGTGGCCAATCTCCATTAAAACTATCACTTCTCTCTGGAGCTGCAATTGTCTAGGACAGGAGCCACGAGCCACAGGTGACTAGTACTTAACTTGAAATGTGGCTAGACAGGAATCAAACCCAAGCAGAGAACGGGGCACAGGGAGCGGTGCAGAATTCTCTTCTGCACACTGAGCACTTTGATGTTTACGGAATGACCCATCTGGAATCAGCGAGCCAGGGCTGCCGTTCTAGCTCTCTCCTTGTTCTCTGGGTGTCCTCAGAGAAAGCACTACCTTTGCTGGCATCTGCTCTCTCTTATGTCAAATGGAAAATAGTTAATGAAATGATCTCAAGGCCCTATCAGGTCAAAATGTCCCATAATCTTTGTTGTTTCTTCTGTCTGCTCCTGACCAAGCCAATGGGGGAACCCATAAGGGAGTGCCTGATTGCCTGCTTGTATTACAGGTTCCCACCACTTCCTAGGAGCTCAGGGTCCTTGAGGAGACAACAAAGGCACTCAGCATCTCAGCAGAACTCCTTCTTCACAACAGCCCTGGGGGGAAGACGAGTCAGGTGGTGATAATTCACCCCACTTTACAGGTGAGAAAACAGTTTCAGAGAGGATATGTGATTCACCCAGAGTCAGACCTGGACTCACAGGATGTCAGTGCCGGAAAATATGTCAGAGATTAAAGGAATTCCGCAGTCATTTTACTGCTAGGGAAACTGAGGCCCTAGACCACATGACCATTCCGTTGCCATGGTAGTAACAACAGTGGAACCTGAGGGTTCCAAGACTCCTAGTCCTGTGTTCTTCCCTTTATAATGTACCTCAGTTTCCTCTTCCATAAACTGAGGATAATGATAGTACCTAACTGATAAGGTGACTTTGAGCACTCAGAGGTAAGCTCTCAATCAGTAGCTATTCTATACTGCTGCCTGCACTCACCTTTTATTTCATTTAAGATTTATCCATGACGTCTTTGGTTAGAACCACCCCAAAGAGACTTTTCATAAAACATTCACCCTTTTGTTATATGCAGTAGTGGACTGAGATGAGTTGGATGAGAAAGATCCTTGAGAGCCAAAAGAGTCGAGGACATACTGTGTGGAGGCTGGGGGGTGGGGGGCGTGGACGGGGGGGGTGTGATTGGGAGAATGATACTCCTTCAGGCTTAGTAAAGAAATAAAGAGCCTAACAATCTCCCTTTGAAGAGATTAACACAATGAAGAAAGGCATCCAAACACAGCTGGCAGATCACAGAGAGTTATTGTCACTTGTGTCTGACCTTGCCCGAAGTCCCCTGAAGGAAGGGCAGCTAAGTCCTCATGGCATTAAATGCCAGCCGTCAGAGCACAAAACAAGCTCTGTATGTGTTTCCGCCTCTTTTCACGTGATGCTGCCTCACACTCATGGCACCTTACAGTTGATCAAGGTGAAACTTAGGCAGATTTTATCTGAGCTCATCCTCACAGTATCCCTGTGCAGGGAGTAGAGAATATCTGTCTTCTTATCTCAAGGTTTACAACTCCATTTGCAAGCTAGAAACTGAGTTGCTAAGTGCAATTTTATATAGGGTCACACAGCCAGGACATGGCTTAGCCAAGACTTAAACTATGGTCTTTGAGTTTCTGTTTAGTCCTGTCCAAGTTTTTATTCCAAAGGACTGTACTGACGAACTGATTTTAGAGTTTTGTATTGTTTTGCTCAAATCATAAACACTTAGAGATACTTCATACAGTTCTATGCAAAGGTCTTCTTCTTTCTTTGTTCTTCCTTTTTCTGCATCTACCCTGAGCCCCGAATCAATGCATGTTGTTCTAAGATGGAACATCTCAACACACCCAAAGCATTTGAGCTCCAGGAAATCCCCAGGCCCTATGATGACTATGTACCATTTTAAGTGGTCACATTTCTGAAAATAATTTTTTCTAACAATTTCAAGGACCTCTGGGTGTCAAAAAAAAAAAAAAAAAAAAAAAAGCCTGACACAGAAATTTCACTTCCAGGTATTTACCCAAGAAAAAGGAAAACATATGTCCCCAGAATCACTTGTACATAAGAGTTTATTGTAGCTGGACATAACCCAAATATATATCGACAGGAAACAAGATATCCACACAGTGGAACACTGCTCGGCAATAAAAGGAATAAACTACAGATGTGACTAAATCTCAGAGACATTAGATTTACCAAAAGGAGCTAGACACAAAGGAGTATATACTGTATGATTCATTTAGATGATTTTCTAGAACAGACAAAATAGTGATAAAAAATCAGAACAACTGTTATTGTAGAAGACAGGAAAGGTTGTGGAAAAATGACTAGAAAGGGGTGATGGAAAAAATTATATCTTGTTATATATATATAAATAATATATATATTATGTGGTCAACTTTGATTGAATACTTACCATATGCCTGAAAATGTCTAAAGATAGTGAATCAGAAATACAGAAATAAGACATCGGCCCATTCTGGAGGAGCCCACAAGGCAATGGCAAGAATTGCTGAGGTAAGAATGAGAAAAAAGTAATACTAAAAAATGTTCCAAAAAGTATCCATAAGTGCAATGTTCTGACTGAGAATCAGGGAAACTGAGCTCTGAAATGGGGGTTGGCCGTCTGAGAAGCGGGACATTCAGTTGCAAGGAACAGCTTCTTCCATTCAACCAGTATATAATCCTCACACATTCACCCCTTGATATGCTCCCTAAGGAAGGCTGTTTCATTTACCCCTAAGAGGGGGACCTGTGGAATCATATTGCTTGGGGTCTGCCCTTTACCAGCTGTGAACCCTCAGCAAGCTACTTGGCCTTTATAAAAAGATGAGGCATCCTTGGCATCAGTTATTGTGCGGAATAGAAAAGATAATCCGTGTGAAGTGGTCAGCATAGAATCGAGTGCTTAGTAAGTGTGCAATAACTGTTAGGTACCATTATTGCTATTGCCATCCTTAATATATGTCAGAAATTTGGGCCATAGCGCAGTCTGGAGTCAGGCCTCCCGAGTATGAGTCCTGGGTATGGAGGGATGGAGGCCTGGGGAGTGGAGGAGAATGCCCACAACTATTTATCTTTCTGAAAGAAAAAAACGTGTATCCTTGTTCCCTCAAATTCCCCAGAGCTCTGACAGAGTTTTCTAAAAACATCTCTCTCTCTCAGTGACTGCAGAAACGGGCCACGTGCTCCCTTGTCTGGTTCCTGTGCTCAGTCCATTTTATACAGAAGCAATTCTAGGTCGCCTTCCAGAAGGTGACAACCCCATCTTCCCCTCCGCAAACTAGGCAGAGGCCTTCAAAGACAGTCTACAGAGGACACCTCCTCTACAGGAAAGAAGACTTTTGAGAGCTGGTCTGAGAGCAGGAACCTAAAAAAGTACGTGGTGATGCACTTCCCCTGGAAGCAGTGCTGGGAAGGGTTTTGCCAAGTTAGGGACAAAGGGATGTGGACTACCCTCTAACCCGGAAGCATTCGTGCCCCAGATTTGCCTTCTTAGGACTTTCTCATGGCCAACAGTGAGTATCCACCCATTCCTCCTTCCCCCTTCATTTGCAGTGTCACACTCATGTAGAGCTACATGTACACACACGCACAGACACACACGTCATTCCAACATTTATTTACATTCTCAACGAACACATTAGCTCACACAAACTCAGACTCACCACTCACTCTGACTCATAAGTACAGAATCATAAATCCACTGAACACATGTGCACAGTTACACACACACTCATTCACACATACTCTAAAATGTACGCACACTCGCCAGACACATATCCACATCCTCATACATATATGGGTGGCCCCTCATCCACGATGCTTTGCTGATCACTCCCTGCTAATCACTTGTGATTTCTCAGAAATGGATAATCGGGCATGTTTTGGAGAGATACCTGGACCTCTGGGTTCTCAGAACAAAAAATCTCTCTGACCTCTAAACTTCCATGTGTTTCTTTGTCCTATAATATCTAGGACCCAAATAATGCAGAGCTTCTGCTGAGAGAACAAATAAAGTATCAACTTTTTATCATCTGATTCTTCATATTTGCCCCCAAGGCACTGTTATGATGTGACATCTGAAGGGCTACCTTCAACTATTTACTGCCAAATTTACACACACCCTTTGCTCAGCCCAATTAAGTATTCTTTAATACTAATCACTTAAAAAAGAAGAGCTGATACATGAGGAGTATCAACCTCAAAGTAAAACATAGAAATGGCACTGATTGTCCAGCCCCACCTCCTCAAGCTGTGATGAGTAGTGGCAGAGTTGAGGTCTGGGCATGCTATCTTGGAGGATGGAGGCTGCTCATAACAGCCGGGACATAAATGGGTTCCTCCTGGGCTATTGTTTAGCTACCAGAGTCTCATCTTCTGAATCTAGAGAGGACCCAAGCGATGAGGCTGAGTCTCAAAGCTATTCCCCTGATGGGTGCTTATAACGCTCATCACTGCTGCCTCAAACTGTGACCTGAGCTGAGACTCTTACAGTGCCCCCCATCCCCAATACACACACACCCCAACCAGGAAAACATCTTTTACCACCAGAGCAGAACTAGCTTCCATCTCCCGCAAGGCAATGGTGTCAGAGCCAGGCAGTTTTCTCTTATCGGCTGCCTTCCCCCTCAGGCCCAGGCAGAGGAAAGAGTTTTAACTACAATTGGCTCAGCTATTGGTTGACCTCTATGACACTGGCATTTTTTAAGGGTTAAAAGTGGTCAAATGTCAGCAATTTGTCTGGCTCAAATGAATATTTTATCATATTTCAAGAGATAAAGTGAACAAGTCCGAACGGTTTTTTCCAGTTGGGTCCCTCCTCCCATTATCAAGTGATTATTTGATTTATGATATATTATGAGCCAAAATATACATACTAGATAAACAAGCAGATATTAACAAGGTGCCTATTTGGCTTGTTTTAGGTTAGTAGGGACACAATCTGTTTCTTTCTTGCTTACCAAGAAGAGAAAAACCTTCTGTAGAGGAAAATTTTTATACACAAGCTGAAACCTGCTTTACCTAATCTTCCCCTAGATTAGGGAATAATGTACAGTCAGGATCAGATTGAGATTTTCAGGGACACATTCATGATGCTGCAAGCAGCATGAACCCTACACAGGGAAGGGATGGGGGAGGGTCAGTTCACACCTTCTTTCCTTAAGAACTGGCAGTGTAGGGTCAAAAGTCTTAATAGGCACTCACTTTTTAAAGACATTTGTGTTTGCACAACATGTTCAAAGCATCGCTATTCACAATAGACCAAAAGGTGGAAATAACCCAAGTATCCATCAACAGATGAATGGATAAGAAAAATGTGGCATATACAAACAATGGAATATTATTCAGCCTTAAAAGGGAAGGAAATTCTGACACACGTTACAACATGGATAAACGTTTAGAACATTATGAAATAAGCCAGTCACAAAAAGACAAATATTGTATGATTCCACTTATATGATGTCTCTAGAGTACTCAAATTCATAGAAACAGAAACTAAAATGGTTATCAGAAGATGAGAGAAGCGAGGAAATGGAAAGTTGTTTAACAAGTAGAATTTCAGTTTTGCAAGATGAAAATGTTCTGGAGATTGATTGCACAACAATGCGAAAGAACTTAACACTCAAAAATGGTTAAGATAGCAAATTTTATTTATGTGTGTTTTACCACAAATTTTTTAAAAGCATTCGTGAATCTACTGTTATCAACTGAATGGGATATGGACAACTCTGTTTTTCAGAGCTTTTTACCCTACAAATGAGGGACCGTCTGAGAGGCTGGCCTTCAGAGCTCAGAGCAGCATCAATGGGAGCTCTTCAAGGCCCCTCAGTCTTCCTGCAGGAGGCAGGTGTGCAGGGCCTGGCAGCTGCAATGGACAGCCTCATGGTACGCGAAAAGCTAGTCAGGACAACTCAAATCCTGAGTCCCTGTGAAGTCAGGCAGGGAGCCTACGCCTAAGAATTCTCAGAGCTGTCACCTTCCTCAACCCTGGCTACACAGAACTTCCCTTCCCAGCGAGGCCCAGACAAACTATGATTTTCCTCCTCTTCTGTTTGCAGTCCTATTGCTTGCTCTGGTTTGAATAAAGACCCTACTAGACAGGAATGTTGTAAATGTCGATGCCCCCTGTGATAGGCTATTGGATAATGGCCATTAAAAATATCCAGGTGCTAGTTTCTGGACCCTGTGAATGTCAACTTATATGGTCAAGGAAACTTTTGCGCATGTGATTGAGTTAAAGGTCTCGAGATGGAGAGTTTCCTGGATTATCTTGCTAGGCCTTAAATGTCATCACAAAAGAGGCAGATGTAGACTCAGCAGAGAGGCCATGTGAGATTTGGAGATGCTACACTGAGAGTTTTGGTGATAGAGGAGGGTGCCTGAAAGCCAACGAGTATAGTTTCAACATCACTGCTCTTGCACTTAGGGTCCATTATTAAGTAAAATAAAGGTGACTTGAACACAAGTACAGGACTATTGCAAAGTCAGTTTGATAACCTACTACATGGCTGATGGGCAGGGAACGTATCCAGCATGTAGACACTGGACAAAGGGATGAATTATGATATGTGGCCTTTTGTGAACAGCTTCTTTCATTTAGCATAGTGTTTTCAAGGTTCAAACATATTGTAGTATCTATCAGTACTTCATTCCTTTTTACTTCCAAATAATACTGAATTGTATAAATGGTGTCTGTTTTGTTTTGTGTTTTTTTTTTAATGGTAAAATACACATGCCATAAAATTTACCATCTGAACCATTTTAAGCGTACAGTTCAAAAGTGTTAGGTACATCTATCTTATTGTGTAACCAATCTCTAGAACTCTCTTTATCATGTAAAACAGTATTTTGTGACCCTCAGAATCTATAAACCATCACTTCTGCTGTATTCTGTTGGTACGAGTCACTAAGGCTGGCCCAGAGAGAACAGAACCTGGCTTCTCAATGTCCAGGAATTTGTGGTTTTAAAACCACCATGCAAGTGATCTCAGGCTCTGTTTAGGGTTATCCCAGGAAGTGTCACAGGTACTTTTGGATAAAATGTCTGAGCCTCCCTGGAGGAATTGTTCCCACCATAGTTAGGGGGCTCATCTTGCATTCTGCACATGCTAGTCTGAGTCCGTAACAGTTGGCTGCTCACAACCTTTTGGACTGGGCCACAGTGCTGGCCACAGTGCTGGGCCAGGTCAAGTTGGGAGGCCTGGGTCTGCCACGAACTCACTGTGAACCCTCTCTCTGGGTGGATGCATCTGCCCTTCTGGCCCCTAGATTGTTATAGAAATCAGGAAGACAGCGAGAGCCTTTGCAAGCAGAGGGAAAGTGGGGGTGGGGAAGTGCGGGGGTGGGGTGGGGGGAGGGGTTGTCAAGGTGGGCCCAGCTAGATGTTTATACAAGAGGAATCAGTCAGATCTAATCTTCCTAAGTGATCAGGGAAAGGTATTCACAGCTCAGAATGTGAAAAGGGAGAGAGTCATAGGATAGGGTGCCCTCTTGGGATTTTGTCACCCACCTGCCTGGCTTCTGTTTAAGTTTTTCCAAGACCTCACAACTCAAGACCAGGGCTTCCTGAGGGAGCTCTCACTTTTTCTTCTTTTTTTCTCTTTTCTTTTAACTTCCTCTAAAGGAACTGTATGTCTATTTATAGGATCAGTGGTCTCTTGCCTCTGGGTCTGTGAGTTCAGGTGGCGGAATCACACTTGGGTTTGCTATCTTTTTCTTAGGCTGCAAGGCCTCTTGGCATCTCAGCTGCTTCTTCCCCATATCGGAACACAGTGCCCCTGTCCGGTCTGCTCAGCACTGTCCCCTCTCCGTAAGTCTGCCAAAAGCTGGCCCTGGGCCGCTTGCTCCAGGCCCCCCAGTTCTTCATCCCTTTTCCAGGCCCAGGTATTTGGTTGGGGAAAGGAGGGGAGCCCTGCTTTCCCTTGTACTTCTCCATAAATTATTTTCTCAGTTCTCCACAAACGGCTCCAAACCTGCTACGACTCTTATGAAAAACAAAACCATCACATCTCAGAGGCTTCTTCTGTTTCTACCACTTCCTTCCTCTGAAAGCAATAAAGCACAGAGCATCTGCTTGCTCGGATTCATTCATTCATTCAACAAATGTTTATTCACAATCTGTTTTGCTCCACGAACTATTCTGGGGACTAGGCATACAAAAACACAGAAATCCCTGTTCTCCTGAACAAAAACACAGAAATCCCTGTTATCCTTGAGCTTCCATTCAAGTGGAGAGAAATAAATAATGAATAAACAGATTAAACAGTATGCTACAAGATGATAAAGCAGAGTAGGCAGGACAAAGAATATGAAGGAGATTGAAGTTTTAAACAGGGTGGTCAGGGGAGGCCTCACTAAAAGAGTGACATTGGGGAAGAAGGGGGAAATGCAGAGAGAAAAATGTACATTAAAAACCCTTTGGTGGCTCTTCTTTGTCCCAAAATAAATTCCTGACTTGGAACATTGCCTTTGGGTTGTTCGTGACCTGGCTCCTGCTTTCTCCAGCCTCCACTACACACACACACACACACACACACACACACACACCCTTGTCTCCACACTAACCAACCTCGAATGTGCACATTCTCCCTGTGCCACATACAGCAGCAGATACAAGACGATATTCATAGCATTAATATAAAATAATTGAGGTTTGTGGGAGAACATGGGAGGCCAGCTGAATGGAGCTACATGGAAAAGATGTAGCCCTGCTAGCCATAAAGTGTTTGACTCCGACCTCAAGCTCACTTATAATTGCAGATCATTGGCATGTGAAGGGACAGTTAGAGGTCACGATTACACCCTTCACTGTGGGCCAGAAAGGGAGAACAGTGCCCTTATCTGCACATCAAGGCCAAGTGTTCTGCAAGAATAACATTTTGTGCATGTGATCTTTTCATGAGACCTCAAGTTCCTCTATTGAGCCTCAGAAGGAGAAATAACTGTTTGGGTTTTCTGTCTACCATCTGACCACAAATGAGCTGAGTGCCCAAGGTAAAGGGTCTTTTGCTGATCTCTGTGAAACCCGAGGCAACATCATCTTTCCTGATTGTGGATTCTGTCTGGGGGCTCTAGGTGTGTGCTAGAAGGACAAGGGACAACTCCCTGTTGTTCTTGGGAGAGAAGGAGAGTCCATGGGCTGTTAAAATACAAAACCTGGAAAGAATGTTTTGCCATGGACCAAGGTTTGGCTGGCTGTGGTGTGATCTTATGAGCAGGGATACTGTATTTGGCCCCCATTTCTCTGCCTTGGAGCTGGTGGAGGGGAATCTCTGGTGGCTCAGAAAGAACAGGGGAGCTTTAGAATTTTAGGATTGAGTGTTAAAACCATTAACACACAAGGAAGGTAGATCTAAGTGTGAAGGTCATCAGATTGTGACAAAGCCAACAAAAACAATCAAATGAATAAAGCTGTGTTGTAAATCCTTTGACCTAAGATGGATGGGGAGTAAGGGGTTGAGGAATGGTGTATGGGATCCGGCTTGTACAAAGGTTGAGTCTTCTTACTCCCACTTCCCAGGCCCAGAGAGTGAAAAATTACCCCCAAGACACCAAACCTTTCCCAAGGTCAAGAAACCCATGACCTTTCTTCCCATTGGCCTAGCATATCCCCTGCGGGAGCAGGCCTCCTTCCCAGACCTCTTCAGACGATGGTGCCCAGGCCCCACAGTATTCCCCTGGAACTTCACCAGTCCCTGACTTTCTTCTCATTTCCACTCTCTTTCAGATTGAGACTCTTAGAAGCTGTGTGACCCTGAGCAAGTGGCTTGACATTTTGCAGTTGCATTTCTTGTCCTCTCATAGACTGAAAATGTTTGCCAATAATGATGACAATGGCTACCACTTTTGAGCAAGCTCTCACTGCCAGTTTTTGTGCTGAGAATTTAACACAATCTTCACTGAAGCCTTACTACACCCTTATGACATATATTCTGTTATTTTTGTTTTACTAACTAGAAACTGAGGCTCAGAAATGTAAAGCTAGTTGCTGGCTCAGGATTTGAACTGAAGTCACACTCCAGGTTCAAGGTCCACCAGTACTATTTCCGGTTAAGGTTTCTTTTATAAGCCCCTTTCCTCATAGGATGACCAGGAAAGGATTATTAAACATATTTTAAAGTTAAATACTATTACAAGTTCCTCATCCTGCAGAACCCCCCCCCCCACACACACACACACAAAACTGGATTCAGTGAAATGGACAGACAATATACAAAAATAGAAAAACCAATAAGAACAAAATTTGCCACCTTAGTAATCAAAGAAATACAAATTAAAAAATCGTGTTTTACTTTTTGCTAATCAGATTGGGACAGATTTTTTTAAATAGCTACATTAAAAGCCTGCGGCACAATTTTTTAAATTTACTCTTAATTTGTTGCTATTATCTCCACATGATGGACTTTCCGTCTTCAATTCAACGTGGATTAAGCTTGGCATGATTTATTACAAAGAGCAATAAACATTTTATGATAACTGAAAAGGAAAATAAATGCAAAACAGTAAAGGTCTAAACGGAATACAGGGTAGCCCCGCTATGCTTTTCACTCTGGTTCCGCGGCGCGGCTCGGCTGGACCTGGGGTTCCGTGGTGCGTGCCTCCTGATGGTTGAGCCCCAGGCTGCCCGGAGTGGGACGCGCTGTGGGGACCACAACTCCCAGGCGCCCGCGCGCCTGTCTCGCCCCGACCACGTGACCGCGCGGGCCGAGTTGCGATCGCGACGGCGGCGGGACGGACTCGGAGTCTGGAGACCCGAGGGAGCGGACTTGGTCCCGGCGCCCACCCAGAGCGCTCACCATGGAGGTGAGTCCCCGCGCCGCCGAGAGGAGCGGACGCAGGGTTGGCGGCCAGGGCGGGGCCCCTCGAGCAGCAGTTCCCAGCACCCCGAGGTGACCCCCGCCCCTGGCGGAGGGCTGGTGAGGGGGTGTGTTGGCATTGTCAACAGCGGGAACAGGGTTGAGGGGACACGAGAGATAGAGCTGGCAGTGCCTCTGGGGTTTTCTTTTTATTTGTCCCTGTTGCTGGGTGTCAGTCCGGCTCAAAGAGCAGGTATTGGGCGCATCTGAGACTGGGAGCTCGGTGGGTGAAGACAGGCGAATCCCGGAGTTCCCCTGCCCTGTGCGTAATGGCTTGGGGAGATTCCCATAAGGCTTCCATAAAGAGGGAAGCCCTGGTGCATGGGCGCTCATACACCTGGCACACACACACCCCGGGCGGGTTCCCTGTCTTGGCAAATTCGCGGTCTGATTCTTTTGGGAGAAAACAACAGACCCATCTACTTTCCATCCTTCCCACATTTGGGTCAGAAATAGCGTTTCAGATAACACTTTTTCTCGATCGGGTTCATCCGGACTGGGGAGAATGAATGACAGCTTGCAGGACCCTGGTCTTTGAAGAAATCATAACTTCCTTCACCCCATGAAGCATATCATAGACTTAAGATACAGGAAGGCAATACAGGTCATTTAGTCAAATTCCCTCCCCCATCTCCTGACGGCCTTCTAAAAGGGGAAATGGATAGGAAGGGCTTATGAAAAGTTACACAGTCTCTGGCAGAACACGGACGTTCGGCTCCCCCCTAAACTCTTTGGTTTATAAACGAGGGAGCTTTTCTCAATGTGTAAGTAACCCCAAATGAGAAAATAAAGAAGAAAACAGATATCAAGATTTTTCTCTTCACCACAACCCCTCCCTACCCCGGGTGGGGCCCACAGATAAAAGTTAAACTCAGTTGCTGGAGGCTGAGATTCATCCTAAATTAGAGCCCTGCCCCTGGCATATCTGACCACAGGGCCTTTTAATTGAACACTGCAGCCCCAAGACAGCGTGCTTATGTGAATCTCTCCAGTGAAAAACCAGAGTAGGTGAGGTTTTGTCCCTCCTGGGTTCCTCACTCCCCAGAGAGGTAGAACCAGACCCTCTGGGTGGACACTTCCAACTTGGAACATTCCAGATTGTCCACCTTCCCCTGGCTATATCCTGCTCCTCCTGTTTCAGAAGATGTCCTAGCCACCTCTCTGTCTGGGTTAGGTGTCTCAGAGGGCTTTGTCCCCAGCACTACCCCGGAGGCCTTCCCTTTGCTTACTTTTTGCTAACTGCATACATCCTATTGTAATGATCTGTTCACTTCCCGCTCCCCTAATAGACCTCTAGCTACATGAGGGCCAACGACTTGTCTCACTCATCTCTGTATCTCTGGCATCTACATCCCTAGCACAACATAGTAAATGTTTGTTGGTTGAATTAATTTTACTATTTTGTGAGTGTTCAGTCAGGTCTACAGCAAAAGCACCTTGGGGTAGGCGAGATAGCTGGCCTAGGCCCAAGGATAGACGGAACCCAGCTTCCTCTCTGATTACTTGGGACATTCCAGTCATGCTGACCACCTGATCAAATGAACTCAGAAGGGGTAATGGTGCTGCATTTCCTCCCACCCCCACCGCAGAGCTGGTGCCTGGGACTCCCCCTGAAGTCGAATGAGTGTAACTCCAGCATAAATGGAGTTCCACAGAATTATTTGAACCAGTTTGTTTTTGCATACCTTTTGTGAACATTTTGTTGTGTCAACAAATACTCTCTGAAATCTTAATGAGGGATGGATATCTCTGCATAGTAGGACTCAAAATGATAGTTACTTTATTTTTGCTACTATTTCAGCTTTTTACATTGAACAAGTACTACTTTCACATTAGGGGGATAAAAAGTTAGTTTATAAATTCTTCAACCTGATTTTTAAAAGATCTAGGTTTCCATTTTCTTCTTATGAGGTCTTGAACAAATCCCTTCTCCTCTTGGGACTCATTTTCACCTGGAAATGAAATAGGGGTAGAGAGGAGCCAGTTGGACCAGGTCAGTGTTTTTCACACTGAGTTTTAGCAGAGCTGAGACCTCTTTCCCTGCTACACCCAGAGTCCTGTGTTTTATATAGCAGAGTTATAGGGAAGATTTTATTTGCCAGTGTTCCCTGGAGGAAATGTTGAAAACCAGGGGACCAAAAACTCTGAGAAAATGAATAAAATAGATCTTAAAAGTTCTCATCACAAGAAAAAAAAATGTGTAACTGTGTATCACCAGGGATGGATGTTAATTAGACTTATTGTGGTGATTATTTCATGACATATACATACGTCATTAAGTATACCTGAAACCAGTATAATGTTACATGTCAATTATATTATCTAAAAAAACCCAACAGGATAATTCTAGCTCTGACATTTGAAGATTCTAATAATTGGCCATTGTCTTAGAAGGCAAAGGCTTCCACTAGCTTATCCCAACTCAGCCAGGATCTCCTTAACTGGGTTAGCACTGACAGTGTTTGCAGAGCTGCTTCTGCTGGCCAAGGTCTTACTTAGTGACTAGAGGGGAACTTACCTTCCCTGAAAGGGTGAACTAACTGATTGATTCATCTGGTTTTAATCTTGTCAAACACGGTCACTAAGCCTGGTGTGGCCATTTGTAATTGCCATCTAGTTCCCATCTCATAGCACAGGCAGCATAGTGTACTAGAATGCAACCAGGTTGGCATTCAACTAGACCCAGATTTGAATCCCAGCTCTGTCAACTTAATAGCTTTGCAAACTTAAAGCAAATTACTTTTCTGAGTGTAGTTCACCCGTTTTTCCTTCCTGTGATGGGCTTAATGGTCCCTGTCGCATAGAAAACTGTTGTGAAATATGTGAAAAATGCTTGATACCACCTCAAGATAGAGTAACTGCTTTTTGAGAGGAGTGTTTAGACAGGCACTGCATGTTCATTGTTTCTAACTTCATTCTTTCTATAGGGCTGTGAGCTCATTAAGATATTAACCTTTGTCCATAATTTTGGACACAGAATTGGGCTCAGCAAATGTTTAGTGAACAAGTGAACAATTGTGGAATACATATCAAAAACAATTGTCCCTGGGCCCTTCCATGATACACTACTGGAAAAGAATGGCTGGGGCACAGGGGGGTAAGAAGAGGCAATTGATTCTCAATCTAGTACTTCCCCATTGGGTTTGAAGGGCATGGAGGGGACATCTCAGCATGACCTGAGAGCACTGTGACTTAGCTGGCCCAGTGAGAGTGGCTACCCCCCATACTTCACGTCTTCCTGGAGCAGGGCTAGTTCAATTACAGCTCTGCTGCTTACCTACTGTGGGACATTGAGCAAGTCCCTGCCCTGTCTGGCTTCATTTGGCCCTGATGACCACTAATGGCCCTTTCAGCACTTAAGTCCAGTGACCCCATTTTTCTGGGTCTTTAGAGGAAGCTGCTGGAGGTTGTTAGGGAGCAGAGCTTCCACTGCCCTAAGCCCCTGTAACACAGATTTCCTTCTCTTGTAGATGCATTTCATCTTCTCAGATAAGGTGGTGCTGCTGTTTGATTTCTGGAGTGTCCACAGTCCTGCAGGTAAGAATCTGGAAGCCCTGTAGCTCCAGGCAGTAGGGAACCTGGGTTCTCTATTGGTATGTTCTGTGGACATTTAAGTGAGCCTGACTCCTCTTGCATAAACACTGAACAGGAACTTTGCATTTGTAATTCCATTTGCAACTACTGCCCTTCAGATTGCAAAGGACTCTGGTATCTTTACTGATCCTCGCAAAGGCCCAGAAAGGGGCTAGGGATGCAGCTTTTCCCTCTAATATGGGGGTTAGTAACTGAAGCCCACAGAAGGGAAGAGATTTGTCCATGGTCACAAAGTAAGTAAGGAGTAAGTGTCAGAGCCAGAACTAGATCAAGGTCACCTGTTGCCTCCTAGCACCTCCTTCCTCCAGAGTTCACTGTCCAGTATTAGCTCAGAAGCCCAGAGCAGCTGCTGTAGCCTTGAACATGAAATAAGACACCAATTTTAAAGAGAAAGGTATTCCTTTGGTTTGAAAAAACAGAGTTGGGCACTAATTCATGATGGACTCATGTTTCAACTTAAATAACTGCATCTGAAAAAAATACACTGGAAATGCCCATCACTGCAGGTGCTGATCAAATAAATTATGGTTATCCCTATATTGGGTTACCATTCTGGTAATCTATTATGGAGTTGACCTAATGGCTTAAAACAACAGCTGTCATTTTATAATTCTTTCTCAAGGTTCTGAGCTGACTGGGCTCGGCTAAGCAGTCCTCACTCAGAAGTTTCGCATGCAGGTATAGTCAGTGGCTGGACCTAGAGTCATCTTGAAGAATTCCTCACTCTCATGTCTACATGACTGATGCTAGTTATTAGCTAGGACCTTAGCGGGGGGCTTGTTTGCTGAACACCTACATATGGTGTCTCCTATGACCTGGGCTTCCTGTGGAGGGGTGGCTGGGTTCTAAGAGTGATTAAGTAGCCCAAGAGAACAAGTGGGAAGTGTATGGGATTTTTAAGACCTAGCCTTGGAAGTCACAGAGCATCACTTTCACCTTTATTGGCTGAAGCAGTCACAAAAGCTTTTTCAGGTTAAAGGGAAGAGAACATAGACCTCACCACTTGATGGCAAGAATGTTGACATTGTAAGAGCATATAGGATGGGATATAGTGAGGTGGCCATATTTGGGAAGTAAAATCTATACATACTGTGAAGCCAGAGAAGTAAGGTAGATGTGTGAATTAAGGGGAACTCATAAATGAGGTACAACTGGATGACAACCTCAGATGCAGAAGAGTATGCACAGATAGGATGCTGTCACTAAGACAAATAAAGGCTTATATATTCAGAGTATCCCTAGAAGGCTATACAGGGAATTGCTGACACAGGCTGCTCTGGGGATGGGAACTGGGGTTTGAGAGACTGGGCTGGAAAGAAGACTTACTTTCCACTGTATACCTTTTTGCACTGTTTGATTTGCACCATGTGTACACAATTGCCTGTGGTTTTATATTTTAAAAACCCACTTCTTTTATAGATTATTTCTTTCTAGGAGCACAATAAAATACGATATAACTGCACCATTTAGTATCCCTCTACTTGTAAAACAAAAGTGGCAGTTGGCCATTAATTTTGCACAGCAGCTCGAGTAAGTGCTTAATGTTTTCTGAAAAATAACTTTTTTTCCCATTATTATAAAATACAGAGTAGAGACTTTGGAAAGTCAAGAAGAAAATAAATATCTCCTGTTTCTGAATTTGCTTAATTATGACTCCTTTGCTATATCTCCTTCCTTTCAGACTTTTTTGTGTATATACACGTAAACAGGACCTTGCTATACATGCTCTTTCCTTAAGAAGTCATGACAGAGATTTGTGCCACTTACTGCTGGGGACCATAGTATATGGCTTCTGGCTTTTCCAGGCAATTACTCTTCCTGATCTCAAAGCCGCACTCCAGTCGGCCAGCCCAGCCAGGGAAGGGCTGGGTGGGGAGACAGTGAAGATGTGAGAGGTAGATGGAATGGATCAAGAGGGAATGGGTGGATATGCTGTTCTGCCACCTGTGCCACGTCCCAAGGGAAGCTGCTAGAAGGGGGCATTGCTTGCCTGGCCAGGTCTCTGCAACACAGCTTCCTTTGACAGGCATGACCCTTTCGGTGTTGGTGGTCCTTCTTCTGGCTGTGTTGTATGAAAGCCTCAAGTTTGGCAAAGCCAAGCTCCTCCACCAGGCTCTGGTGAGCATGCCCACCCTCACCAGCCAGCAGCTCATTGAAGAGACAGACCAGGATTCTTCAAGTTCAGAGTCACTCCCAGTCAGCAGCACCCGTCTCAGGTAACAGGCACAGAGTGTGGGGAATAGGCAGAGTTCTCACATTCACCCTGAGTGGTAGGCTAGGCTGAGAGGGCATTAACTACACTTTACAGAAGGTTAACTGAAGCCCAGGGAAGGATCAGGACTTGCTAAAGTGCTTACAGTTAGTAAGTAACAAAGTGAACTTGAGCTCAGGTCTCTTGCTGCCCGGGCCAGAGCTTGGCCCTATGAACGGCCACTTGGGAAGCTGAGATCTTTACAACTCTGGTGCAGGCCTCAGTCTAGCAACAGAGGTGTCTACCCAACCCTCCCCTAAATCTCAGTAGGTCACTAAAGCTCCTCAACCCAGAATGGGATCTGCAGCCGTCGCTACACAAATGGAAAGAATTGCTGTCAACAATGTATCCAACTTGGTTGGAGAGCAGCCTTTTCTCTTTTTTCCCTTCCCATTCTGGTAAAGCAACCATTTGGGGTCCCAATTGTGCCCTCTTTCCAACTCTGTGTATAACCAGCCTGTCTGCTCCTCACATGGGTGTCTCAAATATTCACAACCACCCTGCAAGGGAATTATTCTTATTCCTCTTTTACTGATGAAGAAATTTAAGTTCAGAGAGGTTAAGACATTTGCGCTAAGACACAGTAAGCAGAATTAGAAATTGATCTATCACCCAAGTCCATGTTCTTCTCATTGTAATACTGCCTCCCTCGGTAGATTCAACAAAAAAAAAATCTGCCTAATGATTTTGTATTATCCTTTATCAGACACAGCTTACTATCTTATGTTCTCATTTTGCCTAGGATGCCAGGAAGCTCAGAGCTAAATGTGGTGAAGTGATAATTATCTTAAGCTCCTTGTACAAGTCCCTCTTACCTATCAGTGGGTCTGATGTCTTTTAAAAAAGAAATCTCTTGGGTTAAGCAAACAGATTATAAATAAGCTGGTTCTGAAACTCAGCTGTTGTTCTTACTTCTTGACACCAACTCCTACTTTCAGCTTGTTACCAACATTAACTTGCCTTTCTTTATCTAGGTGGTTTTCGTATCATTTTGGCCAGTCTCTAATCCATGTTGCTCAGGTGGTCATTGGCTACTTCATGATGTTGGCTGTAATGTCCTACAACACTTGGATTTTCCTCGGTGTGGTCCTGGGCTCAGCTGTGGGCTACTACATAGCCTACCCACTTCTCAGCCTTTTTTAGCTTGTGTGGGCTGTACAGGCACTGAGGGCTAGAGGAAGCTGGGGTTCCTTCTTCCAGACATTGTACTTCCAAGCCCCATGACTCCTTTTTCTTCTGATGGCTGTTCTTCACCTCACTACCAGCTCCTGGAAACTTTCAGCTGAAGCTAGCACTTGCTTCCTGGAGTTCAGAGGCCATGGCAGCTACTTCTCCTCAGACAGCCCACCAGGCCCAGTCTTATGCTTTAGAAGGCAGCTGTGACCAGTGAGAGAACGAAGAGAACAGAATCTGGGGGTAGGATTGCTGAACCCATGACGACTTAACTGTGCAATTCAAAGCTTCATTTCCAAAGATCTTCAAGACAAGGAGATGGGTTCTGTGTGAAGGGCACAGACTCTAGATACCCTTTGCTCTCCTGATTTTTGCTTATCTAGAGGAGCATCTTCCACTGGACTGCCTGACCTCTTCTCTCTTTGGGGGACATAGACCACACTGGCTCCCTTTTCTAATTTTCTGCTTTTGGAACACGTGAAGATTGTCTCTTCAATGGAGCATGTTGACAAACTAAGATTTTTTTCATTTTTTCCCACTGAATTCCTGGTTGGCAATTTTGCACATTAATATAAAAATTTAAATGAAATTATTTCATTTTATTAATGATGAATGGCAGCCATCTCCTGGGACCTGTTTCCCTTTTTGGGGAGAGAGGAAGTGACAGTAGATTAAAGGCAGAGAAGCAGGACTGTTATCCAGGCTCTTCTGAAGGAGAGAACTCCTCCTATCAGCCTACATGAGGAAGACAGTCTAATGGCTATAGGTGTCTGAAAGCTCTTTGTGGCCTTACTGCCTTTTATCCCAATCTTTTTATGCCCAACAGAGAACTGCATTGAGTAATACTCAACACTTAATGTCCTCTATTTATTACTATTCACCTATCGCAAACATCATTCATTCATTTAAAATACTGAGTACACCATGGGGGATAGTGATTGAAAATGCAATAAAGTCAAACCAAAGCATTACATTTGCAGAGTTAGATGAGACTCTCCAGATATTTGAACCTCTTCACTTTACAGAACCAGAAACAAAAGACCCAGGCGACAAAAAACCATTGCTGTGTATTGTAATTTCTGTACTTAAGTTCTCGATGAAAGATGGTCTTAAGCTTTGGAAATTAAAAAAGAAATATTTTAATAAATATATATTTTTAAACAGTGTGTGACCATTCTTTTGTTTATCCTTATTCAAATAGCAAGTCCTTCAAACAACTGTAACCCTTCTAGCAACTGCAGGAGCTAAGCAGGGCAAATGGAGCTGGCAGTGCTGGCTATAGAGCTAGCTGTCTAGACTGAGTCTGTCCATCTGCTATGATGACAACTCTGTGGTCAGGGAAACCCAGCCCCAAAACACTGTGCCCACAGGCAGACATCCATAATACCAGCCTAGTCAAGAGGCATTCTTTTGTTCATGTAACAAATATTGATTGGGTGCCATGAGAAAAATAACTCACGGACTATAAATACCTGTGTTGACACAATTATTAGCACCTATCTCTGAGGGTAGAAGCAAAAATATATCAAATCCATGTTTTAATTTACAATAAGAAGTAACTCTTAAGTATAGTATGTGATGCCTTCGGGGTTGACTAGTACATTCTCCCCACATATGCAGGGAATTGGAAAGCTGCTTAATGTCATAATAGGTGTAAGATTTAAAATGTCTAGTATAGTTGCTGAGGGAGCCTCATGCATCCATTTAGATGTCCTGACCAGCTAAGGCTCCCTCCCCTGGGGAACCACTGATATCTCCAGGGGTGTGCTGCAACATCTTTAGTTTGATACAGTCTCTACATGTAATACGTTCAAGACTTTTATAATAAAGGGTTTAAAAAAAAAAAAAGCATGCCCTAGACAGAGTACATGATAAGGTTCAGTACGCATTTCAACATTCTTCAGAGCCAAATCACAAAGGCTGGTATTTTCTCTAGTTAAATTTTTTAAAATTTAACACCTATGTAGTGCTTATTTGACAGGAAGCAGTGTTCTAAGCATTGTGTAGTCTTAGCTCAATCTTCACAACGTAGAAACTATTTCTGTCCTTGTCTCGTAGATGAAGAGGCTGAGGCACAGAAGTTAAAGTCACCCTAATAAGTGGGAAAGCCAGGGAGCCTGGCTGCCTTTCTAAATGGGGGTAACTGTCTTCTGCAATGGTTGCTGGAGATGACAAATGTAAAATGCTCATCAAAACTACCTATTTGTTAAACAAAGTTTAATAAACGGAGTTCTTCCTCCCTCCCAACCCCACATATGGGAGACAGGCTCAAAGCTGTCATCACAAAGGATGAATAAAGAGGAATTCAGGTTCCCATCTTATAAACATTTCAAACCAGGAACATTTATTATTAAAATTATTCTACTTCCTGAAGACTGGTTGCACGGTCTTTGGAAGACCTTGGAAGATGACCACAAGTGTTTTCTCACTATTGTTTTTTTATTAGTCCTGGCGCTGAGTTCAAAGGGAACAGAACTTGCTCTCAAAGTGAAAAATCTTTTAGGTACCATGATGAATGACAATGTATTGTAGGGAACCTCTCATCTTGTCATGGCTTTCTGGGGTATAGAACCAAGCCTGCAGAGAAACTGAACAAGAATACTGGTCCTCAGATAACTATGATGCCCTAAGCTTTAACACAGCTGGGATAAGCTAGGACAGCAAGAATGGTGATTTTCTTTGAAAGCTTAAATTCCACGGTTAGGTACCAAGGGGAATATGTCACATTTCATGCATGTTAACTGGCCCAGATCTGTTACTACCCCTACCCTCAGATTCCCAGAGAGGAGCCAGACAGCCCTTAGAACCAAGTTTAATTTCTACCCGAGACCTCGATTCAGGGTTCATTAGAGACATTTATTTTAGTTTCAAAGATTTAAGGCAGAGAAAAGATATGTGTAACAGGACTGCAGGCAAGGCTGTTAACTGGGGGTTAGATAATATAATCCACCCTAGGTTCCACTAGACCCTCACTGCAGGTGATAGGTCCTATTGCTGGGCCACAGTTGAGCATCGGGGTTCCCCACAACCATCTGAGAGCTAGTAAAGAGAATAAAAGGCTTGGAAGAGGGCAGGATTCTCATAGGTGATTGGCTGAAGGGGAACCTACCAGCCCTTCCTCCAAGTGAGATACTGAGGCAGAACCGTGGTCAGCTGTTGACATTCCAAACGTTTTGAAGACAGGCCCACAGTCCTCTTCACCCGGCCGGGTGCGGGGGCTCATAAGTTGGCCAACTCAGATAGATGAACTACTGTCCTCAGAATGCTCACCTTCACCTCTCCCTGGGGCTCACCTAGACCCAGGGTTGACTGTGCAAAATCATGCTTAGGGAAGGTTCAGTAGAGAAACCTTTGCATCAGTTTCCTGGGTCTTCATCCCAGCCAATCAATGTCATCATCATCATCATCTCCAAAAAGCGGTGCTGGGGGCGGGCGTCCCTTCATGCTCTGACAAAACAGGAAAGAGTAGTCAGTCCCCACTTGTCCCTGTACCAGATGGACTTCCCACCTGTATAAGGTGAAGTGAGCCAATGTCGGCTCCAACTCCAGGGTAGAAAGGAGGTGGCTGGTTAGGGTTTTACTGAAAAGAATAACTCTGAAGCCAGCAAACCTAGATTTCCACATAAAGCAGAAACAAGCAAGCAGAGAAAGGAGGCAATTTTTAACACAGAGACAAGAAGACCAACTTTGTTTAGCTAATTTTGTCATTTATTTGTGAAACACATGTATTGATTTGACAGGTTTCTTCTCATGCGGTAACTTACACATTTTGTGTGGAAAAAGGGTTGATGGAGAGAGATGGGAATAGGAGAAAAACACAGAAGTAGATAGAGCAGCTCTAAGGAAAGAGGATGCAGGAGGATGAAGGGCAGAAGGGAAGAATACAATCACATTTGAAAAACGTTGTGGCCTAAGGTGGCCTGGCTGGCTCTGAACATGGCCTCATCATTTGAGAGAGTCAAATTTAGAGGTTTGGTCACATTACCAAGTGGAGAATCCCAAAAACACAGGGCAACAACTTCCCATATCCCTGGTCTTACTGGCTCCTCCCTCACTCCTTTCAACCAGGTTGGGGGCAAAGGGGGATTAATGGGTCATGGAAGAGACTCTCCCCGCCTTTCACGACTTGAGCTCCTGGCCTTTTTCTTCTGGATTGGCAGGGAACAGGTCCCATGGGGATAGAAGGGACTGACACTAGAGATAGGCACACACTGAGTACCTTCTGTTCTGGGGAGCTACTCTGGCTGAGGATCTGACTTCCCTGGGCAGCCAAAGGGAAAAAAGCATGATGTAGTCAGAGGTCTCTGGGCTAATCCCATCCCCACCACTGACAAAACAGACCTGTACCTCTCTCTGCACATCAATCAAGTGATCTCTAAATTCTGACAGTACAGGATTTTAATGTAGCACACTGTTGTTTTGTTCCAGCTAAAGCTCTGGCTCTACATTTACCAGTTGTATAAGTTTGGACAAGCTATATAACCTTGGACATGTTAATCTTTCTGAGCCTCAGTCCTCTTTTCTATAAAATGGGATAAAAGTGCCTACCTCATTGGGTTACAGAGGATTAAATAAGAATGTCTGTGAACTAGTTTTCAGAGCACCCAAGTATTAGAAGTTAACTTGATGGTTTTACTATTAATACTAATAATATGTTGCTTATAATATAATATGGTTGGAATAAAAAAATTCCAACTATATTTAGGGCAGTCACTGGACACTTTCTCCAAAGAAATGCAGGCAAGAAGGAAGGGTTCTTATACACAGGAGCAGGATCCCAGCTCTGTCTTGTACACAGGAACAGGATCCCAGCTCTGTCACAGCAATTTTATCAAGGTTTGGGCAAAAGACAAAACCTTCTCTGGTTGATACGTTAAGGGTAGAGAACTTACCCTCATTTACCTCATATTTCTGACCCTGGGATATACTGAGCCTGAAGCTGATCTATGTTCTCCACCAACATTTTACTCTAGTGAAATTCCCATCACAGCAATCAAAATGTCCTAGTGATGGCCAAGAATGCTTTAATTTAGCACACAGGAGACAGCAGATGCAAGAACTGGGGCTCTGATTCAAGATCTATCAGCAACTCACCCTCCTGGCCTTCATTCTGGAGTGTTGTAAAACAGGTCTATGCCATTGGTACTTAACCCATTTCCAGCCCAGAGGTGTTATGAGGACATAACAAGGAAGCACCTGGAAAGCAGGCTGAGGAAGCAGAAGTGCTCAGAAACAGGTGGTCCTAGAACGAGTTTGAGGGTTTAGTCCTAGCACTGTCATTAATTCACTCTGTGGCTTTAGTAAATCATCCTCCTGAGCCTCAGTTTGTCTCTGAATATGATGCCAGATAAGACAATCTTCCAAGTCCTTTCCAATTCTAAAATATAAATAATATCCTAGCCAATTTGAGGAAACCTGAGGCTTCAACAGCATTATAATGTAGAACTGGCTCAACTTTCTTCAGTTAAAATAATAATCATTCCTGCATAGAGAGAGGTTGTGGTCTCTTTTTAAGAATAAAGTGGTATCTGACCCTCCCCACTACAGAGCTGCCCCCTCCCAGCCCCAAGCCTGCTCCCACAGGGCCCTGCACACAGAGCCCAGGGAGTGGGCCACCAACAGACTCCATTTCTCTTCTCGGAGTCAGTGGGGAAGAACCCCCAGGTAGCAGAGTGAGGACGTAGCAGTGCCTGGGATCTCCTTACCACCTCATCTTCATCCTCCTCCTCAGACTGCACTTTGGGCTTTGGAATGTTCAGAGTTGCCCCTTTAAACAGTTCATCTTCTTCATCCCCAGAGAGACTGAAAGAAAAATCAAGTTGGAGAAAATGTTGTTCCTACTCCAGGCCACAATGCCCACAGTTTCTGGGGTAAGAATCCAAGAGCTGTAACCACCCAAGAATTCCTCCCATCTCCACGTGGGCCTCCTAACACTCTTGGCTCCCTCCATAACCTACAGTCAGAGAGATTTTTTAAAATAATAAATCACTTTTCTGCTTAAATCCCTTTAATAGCTTCTCACTGTACTTGAAGTTCAAACTTTTAACAGTGACATGAAATCTCACATGATTTGGCCCCTATATAGTTTTCCAACATCAACTTAATAGCCCTCTCCTCCTAATTACCATGCCTTCTTTTAGTTCCTTGATTGTGTCATGTCCCCTCCAGTCGCAAGCCTTTCCATGTGCTGCCTTCTGCAATACTCTTGGCATGGAAGTCCCCTTTCTATTCTTCAGGTCTCATTTTAAATGTTACATTCTCAGAATCCTTCCCTAACCACCCTATCAAAAGTAGAATAATACCCTCTTTATTCTCTATCATATACTCTGGGTTTTTTTTTTAGTACTTACTATACTTTTATACTTTTATAAGAGTCTGAAAGCTTCTTAACTCAAGAACCAAATCTGCCTTGCTTACTACACCTACCACAGAGCCTTTTACATACTGGGTATCACTGAATAAAGACATAAATGAATAAGTGAATAAGTGAATTAGTCAGTCAGTAAGTCTCTGAGGGATGAGTTGTCAGCCCTGGAAAAAACAGAGACAACTCTACATACAACCACCTTGTCCCTGAAACTCTGCTCAAGGGGACATACCTGGAATGCTGAGAACAGTGAGTGGGTCCAAGTGCTGCTTCTGTAGCTGTAGAACCTGCCTCTGTGCTCAACAGCTCCTTGGAGGGACCAGTGGAGCTAGTGACATCTTCGTCATTCTTGAGCTCTGGAGATTGAGGCTCTCCTCCCGGCCTTTCGGGCCCAAAGGCCAGTGTGTCCCCCATTTTAGAATCTGAAGTCAGGGACAGTCTAATGGCACTTTCTTGTTCCTCAACACAGACATTTTCTAATGGGCTGGCATCAAGTGTCTCCTCACACTCAGAGTCCACCGTTATAGGGCCCGGAGGCTTAGGGGGAATTGAAGTCGGGGGCTCCAGAGCACTTTGGGAGGGGATACAAGCCACTTCAGGTGAGAAGGAATCATCTTTTATTTCTGAGAGCATCTCTGCTTCTGCGAGCTCCCCATCCCTTCTCTGTATGTCATCCTGAAGGGCGGGGAGGGCCTGAGGAGGCAATGGGTCAGCTTCCTTGACTACCTGCTCTAATGGCACCATGGGGGACTCCTGCCTCTCCCTTCTCAGGGGTGCCTGAGATGGTCCTGGACTGGCCAAGACTGACTGCTCCTGGGATGGTCTCCGAAGTCGCTCTTCTTCCTCTTCCTCTTCTTCACTGCTGCTCTCTCCTTTTTCTCCCTCATGTTGGTTTAACAGCTGAAGAGTCACCATCTGTTCAAAAGCAAGGAGGAGGAGATGATCATCAAGAGGAAATCAGCAGGCACCCCTAGTTCTTCAGTTCTTATTAACACAACTGGTCATCTAGGTCAAATGACTTTGCTTTTTCCTCTCATGGGAGGCTGCCCATCTCTGTGCAAATAAGAGTCATTCCAGGCATCTGAATTACTGATGAACAGCTTTAAATAATTTTTTATTCATGATTCCTTAGAATGTTCTTAAGCAACAAGATACCCATTTCAATGAAACAATCAACAGCTGGCTATACCTTGATGGTATTCATGATAGTCCCCAGAATGGTCCTGCCATTGTAAGATTCCTCCAACTCAAACTCTCCTCGCAAGGACTGAAACACCTGGTTCATGATCTTCTTGACCTGCGTGAAGATGTAAGGAAAAAAAAACAATATCAAAAGGTATGCTGCCAAAATCAAGTGATTAAAGAATGCATGTAAATTCTAGACAGGTTTGGAAGGCTAAAATGAAGCCCCCTTAGAATTGTACAGAGGGACACAACTGGTCATGAACTTGGACGTGGAGAGGACAATGTAAAATAATGAGCTGCACTCGATGGAAGGGCTATCAAGGACAGGTAAACTGTAGCATGTGCACTGAAACTGCTTAAAGACTGTTTGTTGTTGCCTCCTTCCCACTGTGGCCATCACTAGAGCTGCTCTGGGCTACTAGGATTGGTGGCTAGCAGATGCTGGGCATGCACCTCCACCCCCACTCTTTTCCTGTGATTTAGAGGCACTGCTCCTATCTGCCAAAACCTCAGGATAGGGCCCTTTGGGTTTGCCACCAAAGCTACAGGTTCCAAAGGGTTAATTTTTACTTAAGAAAGGCAGGTGGTACATCCTTAAAGTTAGGAAAAAAGCTAGCAAAAATTGACCATATTCTTCCTGAATGCCTGATATGACGTGGTTTGCTGCTTCAAATTACCAGCTTACCTTCTCTGATGGGTCAGTAGCAGTAGCTTCAACCCCAGACATCTGGGACTTGTTTTTGTCCAGGTCCTTGATGTGCTGTTCATTTTGCTCTGTCAGGGCTGTAACTTGGGCCTGGAGAGCTAAACACTGCAAAACGAACACACTATGGCTATGGGCCCAAGAACCTGAACTACCTACCAGGTGGAAGTCAGGAAACCCAGCAGGGGAACCATTCTAAGCACCAAGGGTTGACCTCACGCAGATCTGCTGGTGTCCACACCCTCCACCCCACCCCAGGCTGGCTGGCTGACTCAGGGTATCTATTTCCCCATCACTTGATCTCAACTCACAACTTCGCCTCCTCTTTCCCAACAAGGTTGTTTGCCTTGTTCCTAATCAGGTTAAGAATATAATGAATAAAAGTGGGGTATAACTCTAGTCACACAGACATATGAATACTGGACACTAAAGCAACCTATTCACCTATAAGATGGCCTTCACCATCTTTGAGTCAAAGATTTGCAACTGGGTATTTTAAGGAGAGAAATTAACCTCCAGATATGGGGACTTTTTTCATACCATGACCTTAAACCATCTCTCTTTGTTTTTTATGCCAGATGATCCTCCACGCCCATACTCTATTCTATCTTAGTGCCTTTTCCCAGGATGTTCTGTTGCCTCTTCACCTAACCAAAGCTACTTGTCCTAGGCTCTGCTCCCCTAGCCACTTCCTCTTCCGGGCCTCACAGCACTTAATATTCATCTTTATTTCTCTCATTCTTCCTTTCTTGACTGTGAGATTCTTGAAGACAGAGTTCTTTGTAAGCCCTTTCTTTAACATAGTGTTTTGCACTCAATAAATATTCGCTTAATAAATGAAGGATCAAATGGTAATGGAAAGCATGTTCCAGAACACTACTGCTGCTTTTTCTTTTACTAAATCACTCACCTGTCATTCCAAAGAAGGATGTGAAAGATTACTGTGGAGAGTTGAACAAGTGTAGTTTGTTTTCAAGCTATTAACATCTTTTAGGTTCAAAAGAACCTATAAGACTCAAACAACCTGCTTGCCTCAAGTTAACTGGGCTACCTAAGCTGTTTGGCTCAGGGAAAACGCCTACCTTTTCCTGAAGCCGGAGCAGTTTCTGCTGGTTGGCATCTCTCTGAGCACACACCTCCTGATATTGTTGTAGGTGTTCATCCTTGGCAGAGGCCAACAGATGTTCACATTTTGCTTCCCACTGGGTCTGTACCTCAGCCTGTACTAGAGACAGCTGCCAAGAAAAAGGAATCACCATATCCTGGGCGGTCCAGTTGCATGTAGGGAAGGTCATCTTTTATAAAGCAAAAGGAATATGCCAACAGCCCAGCTTCTTAGGGGAACACTGTCTGAAAGATCTTGATTACTCTGAAAGTAATTTATTTTTTTAAGGTAGGTAGGAAGATATAATTGTTTGTCAGGACTCTAAAAGGTACTCCAACCAAATAAAGGTGTGACTGTCTAGATAGGTTCCTAGAGGGCAGGGCCATTATGTAATCATACTTTTCGGAGTCCAAGCCCTAAATCTTATAGGTTCAGAAACTTTTTCAAAATTCCCAGAGGTGATCAAATTGAGGGTACCAATTCACTCTAAATGGACATATAAACATGAACTTATGAACTTACAAGGAGAAAGGTCCCTGTCAAATGAACTATCCAGCTATGTCCTGCTACTGTCCCTGGTTTTCCCAATTACCTAAATAAATCCCTTCTTTTCAAGGGTGATAATATGCCTCAAAGATGGTGTCTGGTGGTTGAGGACTTTGGACTTAACTGTGTTTGGAACTTTTTTATAAAGACTTCTTATTTTTCATGTTTTACTTATATTGTTAAATTTTCATTAAAGTTTATAAATGAAAAGATTCATCATCTGATTCCTGGCTCTTCAGCATACATTAGGATTATTCTTTCATCTTTCTCCAAAGTGAGGGCAGCAACAATGAGAAATCTCATCATAAAGGATAAGGAAGAAACTAGAAGCTTTTCTGAGTCCTTCGTGCCTTGCTTTTATTGTGAAAGTGCTCAGATTCCCATTACCTGCTCTGCAGCTACTTGGTCTGTGGACACACGAGCTTTCTTCAAAAGCTGTCGAAGTTTGTCCAATTCCTCCTGGTATGACGTGCGAATTCTATCTATCTCCTCCTCAGCCTGACATCGCTCTTGAGCTGACTTCTTTTTTCTTTCTGAGAGGTTCTTAGGAACAAGAGAATCATCATCAGCTCTAGCTGTTTAACAGAGGATAGCAGAGAGGGTGGTGGTGATGGTCAATGACCTCAATGGGTCCTTACTTCATTTCTAAAAACAATGCATTTTTTAGTTTAATTTTCCCTATATATTTAACATTCTTGGTTACTGGGTGAGAAAAATTGTGACAAGAAGGAAACGAAGAAGGACTTTATCTACCATTCTATTAAGAGATGGGGAATATCTTTGGACAGTGATAACAGTACAGGGAAGTGGATACTTTCAACCCTACTGGTAGGGAAATAAATTGGTATATTCTCTTTAGATGGCCATTTGTCAGTCCTGTGAAAATACTTACAAAATATGCATACCCAGAAATTCCACAAATTCTAATTTATCTAAAGGAAGCAATAAATCATGTTCATAAAGATTGTGTGTCACAAGGATGGTCAATGTAGTGGTATCTATAATAATGAAAAACTGAAAATAGCCAAAAAAAAAATGAATTTGGTTAAAAAAAAAAACAACTGATAAATTCAATGAAGAAACAAAAAATGTAACCCAAGATTTAGCCTCTAAAAAGGCACTAAGCTAAAAGTGCTTCACTAGAGAGTTTTACTAAAACCTCAGAAAGAATTTGTTATTATTATATTTTAACTATCCCAGAAAATAGAAATGTTCCACTTTGTTCAATGGGGCCTATATAACTCTGATACAAAAATTTTAACACAACAAAAGATACTATAAATAAAGTTTAAAAACAACAAACTAGAAAGGTATTTGTGATACCTATGACTGGCAAAGGATTAATATCCTTAGTAGTATTTACAAATCAAACTAATATTACAATAGGAAAGAGGGCAAAAAGACATTAAAAAGACAATTTACAGAAGAAATACAAATAAGTGTTAAATATATAAAAGCTTTACTACTAACAAAAATACATATTAAAATAAACCAGCATATTTCACCTATCAGACTTATAAAGATTAGAAAAACTGATATATGCAGAGTTGGAAAAAGTATGAAGAAATGGGCTTGCTCACACAGTGCTGGAAGTGTAAGCTAGCATACTCTTCTTTTGGATAATCTGGAAATATTAATTTTAAAAATTTAGATGTGTAGCATTTCCTCTACTCCAGCAATTCTAATTCAAACAATTCATTTTATGGGAATACACAAATGATTTTGCAAAACTAGTTGTATAGTACAAGGATGTCCAAAGTGGCAATGCTTGAAATAGTGAAAAAACGAAAACAAATATCCATCGATAGGTGAACAGTTAAATTATGGTACAGTCTCATAACAGACGATTATACAGTTGTTAAAAAAAAATGAGCAAGTTCTCATTTTTATTAGTGCAATGTCCACAATCCTTTAAAAAAGCATTAAACATGATCCCATTATTGGTAAAAAAAAAAAAAAAAAAAGGGTTATCAATGTAGCTGTATGTATGTATAAGTGAGTGTGTCTGTATGTTTTATACACACAGAAAACACAGCAAAAAGAATAACCATACATCACTTATAGCTGTTACTTCTAATGCATGAGATCAGAAAAGGGAATATACTTTTCTGTCTTATTTGTATTTTGTTACAATAAGCACGTACTATTGTAATCTTTAAAAGAAAAATTAAAATGTTTATTAAATAGTGGTTCCTGGCCACTTGGGTTCAACAGAGAAACTTCAGTTGTAGGATTTACCCTTTCCAGAGCCTCCTTCTCTGCTCGAAGGTCAGTCAGCTCTTCCTCCAGGGCTGTTGCCTTGAGTTCCAGTTGCCTCCAACTTTGCTTTTCACTTTTGAATTTGGACTGTGCTTGCTCAGAGGTTTCTTGGAGCTCTGGAATGTCACAGCAGAGAGACATGGCTGCGGAAGCAGAACTGTAGCAAACTATTTGGCATCCCAGAAGTTTCTTCAAAGCTGCATTCTGTGATCTCCTAATCCTACCACACAAGCATCTTCCCCTCACTTCTTTCAGCATCACCAGCAGCAGGTTTACCAAGCCATAAATAGACTCCCCCACCACCCATATTTATTTCTATGTATATGTCACTTTCCACACATACAAAATGGAAAAGTTCCAAGCAGACAGAGACAACCTCAAAATATATCACTCTCACAATTCTATTTCAGTCACCATCTGAACATACTGGACAGATCCTTGGTATTAGTCCAGCCCTTTCTCACTGCCTGGGTAAGGTAGTCTCAAGTTTCTTGGAAGAAGGGACATTGTACCAAGAGTTAGCTTTCAAAAAATCCCTTCTCAAATAAAATTATTTGAAATCTTTATTAAAACGTAATGCATCAAAATTTATTTTGTTTGGAAAACTCTTGAGACTCTAATTGCACAAAAGCATAAAAGAAAGTATCTGTATGACATTCATATCTAAGATTGTCTCTCATGAGACATTATGCTTTAAACAGCGGTCCCCAACCTTTTGACATCAGGGATCAGTGCTCCAATGAGAATCTAATGCCTGATGATCTGAAGTGAAGCTGAGGCAGTGATGCTAGTGCTGGAGAGCAGCTGCAAATACAGATGAAGCTTTGCTCACTTGCCCACCACTCACCTGCTGTACAGCCTGGTTCCTAACAGGCCACAAACTAGTACCAGTCCATGGCCCAGGGATTGGGAACCCCTGTTCTAAAAAAAAAGGGATTTATCTTCAAGGCATCACTTTACTAACTGACATCAGTGTTTTCTAGCTCTCTATCAGGCAAGTAAACTTTGCTTCTTCCTGACTCTGCTGCTGCTCCAGCTACACCCCACTCACTGGTCCCATCTGTGCCTTCCACATTTGTTTCTATACACTGAGGTACATGAATTGACATGCTAGTCTCCCCCAAATCTTCTACTCAAGTCACCATGTCTTGAGTACCCCCTTTGTACCGGGCACTCAGTTAATACTAATTTGGAGGAAAGAACTGTACAAAGATGAGCAAGACAACATCCTTATCCTCCAAGGGCTTGCATTCTAGATGGGAAAGCAGACATAAATAGTGCTGATCAAAGACAACATGTGATAATGGTCATAATAATGTCAGAGACAGAAGATTTTAAAGGAGACTAAATAATCTAGAAAAAAATAAGAAAGCTCCTGAAAGATGCAGATTTTAGGAAGAAATGCAGGCAAATACATATACTTGTGGGCATACCAAGTCCAGAGAACAGCATGGATAAAAAGCAAGACAAGTACAGGACGTGCTGAAGAGTAGCAGTGGGCAGGCTGGTATGTCCAGAGCCAGGATGAACTGAACAACATAATGGAAAATAAGCCAGGCAGGAGGGGCCTTGAGTGCTGGCTGAAGAGTTGCAATCCATCCTCTAGGAAAGAGGCAACTAGTATAGGAAGCACCTCTTTCATACACTTCCACTGTCATGAGTTAGAGGAACACATGAACTCTTCCAGGCCTACTGAAGGTATTGAAGGCAACACCTGCCCAAAGTGGAATTGTGGCCACTGATCAACTAAATGAACAGTCAGTTCTGTTGCCTTTTATGTCAAGCAATAATGAGGTTTTTTACTGGTCCACCTTAATTTTTGGCTGAGTCCTTCACAAACTTCATGACCATTATGCCAAATGCATTGGGAAGAAGGAAATAGTTATATGGTTAAGTATAAATGGTCAAAGTCTCAGCCCGTTCCACCAAGGACATACCTGAGAGCTCTGTCTGCAGTTTGGTGAGTTTGGCCCTGAGGAGGTCCGCCTCCTTTAAGCTTTCTGTCAGCTGTATCTGCAGTTCTGTTTCTTTCTTTTGGTGAGCAGTCATTTTCAGTTGCAGATGAGAGACTTGCGCAGTGGCTGCTGCTAACTCTTCTGTCACCTTGGCCTGAACAGTATCAAAGTATGACATCACTTTAAACATGGGTGTACTTTGTCTCTAAGTGATGACCCAACCTCACATATTCTATGCTGACTGAACTGGTAGGAAGGGAGTTAAGCCTACTTTCAAATTGCATTAAACTAAACAAGCCTTCAGAATGTGCAAGATCTCTGACTCTGCAAATTTCCCTTGCAGAAATTTGTCCCTAGGAAACACTATGCAAGATTACAAAATTTTGCTACATGGATGTTTAATGCAGCATTGTTTATAGTTGCAAAAGAATGGAAAAATAAAATGCTAAAAATGGGCTTGATGAAGCAAATTATGGTATATCTATCTTGTATGCAACTATTAAGAATGGTGTTATAAAAGAATACTTAGTGGCACAGGATATAGTCACAGACTATTGTTAAATATTACTGATCTGATACATGAAAAATGGTATTTCTGCCATTTTCTAACTTTTCTACAATAAACTTATTTTTTAAAATAAAAAATAATATTTTAAAAATTTAAACTGAGTGTCTTCAATAGCAATCAACTTCTGAGTCTAATTTTTCCACAGTAAAACTGTATACTGGTAGTACTATAATGTAGAGATCAGTCTCATGAGAGTTACTGCTTTGGGAGCTTTTGGAAGAAAAGAATAAATAAAGGAAGGAACACTTCAACTTTTTTGACTGTTCAATGTATTTTAAGTGATACTCTGTACTAGCCAAACAGGAGCAAAATATTTTCGAGTAACATCTAATGAAACTAAAGTGACTACCCAGGAAAACCCTCTAAAGATATTCTATGTATTACAGGTGATGACAAAAATGATTAAAAGAATGTCAACAAAAAGGAATGGTGAACAAATGACAAATATCCCATTAATTTCACCTTAACTGATGTGCTCCTATAAAAATTAGGAGAAATCAAATGACAGAAGACACAGTGAGTGGTTGCTTTGCTGGTGACTAGCCTTGATTTTTGGATAGCAACATATTTATGGGGTTGGACCTTCTCCTCTGTACTATTATATTGCTACAATCATTATTCCTCTTATACTACTATACTTTACATGCATATTTATAGTTGTCTACTTTCTTATTACTTGTCCTTTCTTATGGTGTTCACTATGTCCGCTGCAATGTTAAATTTATTTAAACAATGTTCAAAGAGCTCTGCATTTATCTGTGGCTCAAGAGTTCAATAATATTAGAGTGAGGACCACTCACACAAGCCCTGCAGCAGCTCAGACCCCTGGAGGGAAAGCAGTGGAACAGATGGTCGCTCTAACAAAAGGATAAGTGGAGTGAAAGGTCACTCAAAAGCTCTTTTTACCTCAGAAGCTTATATTGAAAAGCCTGTTAGAAGCATGAAAGGTAATACTGTCACCCAAACATACACATACATGCATAGAGTAAACAATGAAAGGATGAATAATGCATTAACAATGGTTACCTTTGCTGAGTGGGAAGATGATGGGTGAGTTGTATTTTATGCTTGCTTATCTGTTTTTAAATTTTCTAGAATGAACAGATGCAACTTTTGTTATGAGAAAAAAGTATCTGTGAATACATATATGTATGTGCATATATGTGCATGTATGTGTGTATAATTATAATTTTCTTTTTAAGTAAGGGTTTACAATATCAAACAAGAAAGGAAAAACATCAAAAACCTACATGGTACATGGAATGGCTCCCTGGTTCCCACCCTGGATCAAATTCTGCTGTTGACATGGAGAGCTGGGAAAAGAAAGCAATGACAGGAAGAACCAAGAATTCAGAAAAACAGATGAAAAAAACATTCAGGTTAGAAGGAGGAAAATAGTACTAAAAAAAGATGGCAATTTGGCAAAGGAAAAAGAATATAGGTTTCTGGAAATAAGACCCTAGGCAAGTCTTTTACTTTTGCCAGGCCTCAGTTTGCTCTTGTAAAGAAGGTTAAACTAAATAACTCTTAACAGCTCTTCCAGTGTTAACCATTATTCCATGGCTTTATGTGGAAATGGTAATACTGTCATAGAAAAAAAAAATAATTTATTTCATTTACCAAATATTCACTGAGTATTTAACCATAACTTCCTGAGTTGCATCTGAAGGCACAAAACTGCCTCCAGAAATGAAAGAACCTTGATTACCTCCCTTTAAGAGGAAAGATATCACAGGGAAGACTGTTATGAAAGAAAGTGGATCACAAGAAAAAGAGGGTCAAGCCTTGAAAATTTTCACTGAAATAAAGGTGACCAAGTGAAGCATGTGGTATTTGGTACCTGACTCATCAAGAACAGTAATAGTCAGCCCAGGAGATGTCCTCAAACAGATCTGTGTAAAAGCACAGTGCCTACAACCTAATAGGTATTTGACAGATGCTATCAGGATCAATGCACCATGCCAGATACTTTTGGAGTTTACCAATATGAAATAGATTCAGGGGTTGGCAAACTATGATCTGTAGGCCAAACTGATATGCTGCCTATTTTTTGTAAATTAAATTTTATTGGAACGAACACACACACACTCACTCACTCACTCTGATATTCAACATGAAAAACACACAGTAAACTTACCAAAAACAAAGGTGTCCAGCTGCCACCTCCAGAGGCTGTGGCAAAAGAAATTACTAACAAGAGCAGTGATTCCTACCTGGCTGTGTATCAGAATCAAGGGGATCTTTCTAAAAGTTCAGATTCAGACCTCAGCTAAATATGGTTAATTAGAATCTCAAGGTGAGGTTTAAGAATATGTATCTTTAATCAAGATCCTCAAGTTATTCAGAGGCAGTCAGACCAGTTTGGGAACCACTGATCTAGAACCAGTTATAGTAATCATTTTAGACCTTGAATTGTGAGACCAAACAATACATCTGGATGCCCTGTGAGGCCTAAGGGTTAAATAAAAAAAGAAAAGAAGGAAAAGAAGGAAAAAAAAGAAAAAAGGAAAGAAAAAGAGGAAGGAAGGAAAGAAGGAAGGAAGAAGGCAGGCAGGCAGGCAAGGCAAGGCAAGACAAGGCAAGGTAAAGCAAGAGACAAAATGAAAGTAAAGGAAGGAGAAACAGCAAAAAGTGGAAAGCAGTGAAGTGACTCCAGTACTGTTTAATGATACCAGTGTCACAGGCTACTGAACTTGATCTAGCAATTAGGAGTCAGTCACAATAAACAAGAGATGGTGAAAAGTAGTAATGGGAAAGAATCAGAGTCATGACTGGACAGGGCTGTGCAGGGCAAGGCATTGCTTATCTGAGGATAAGGGATCAAAGATATTACTTGCCTGAATACTATGGCTAAGAGAACACAAAAAATAATAGCATGAGACATAAGTAAGGAATCCTCATTGTTATCAGAATTTGAGAAAGTGAGTAAACTCCACAGGTTATAAAGTGCATTCTATCCAATTTTTCAAGTTTTTAAGAAAAATTCAAATATAAAATATAAACTATTTCTCAAACCTCTGAGAAAATAGCAGAAGAAAGAGTTAAGAACTCCCAGCTGAGAAGTGGGAGCCCAACCAAGAAGGAATCCAGTCCAAGTAAAGTGCCACTGGAGCAAGAAAAGGAGGATGGGCTTGAGAACCAGTCAATCCCAAGCAAGACCCACTAAAGTCTTCCATATAGCTACTCCAGAACAGGTCGAAATTCCTAATTCTGAACTGACTGAGGTTAAAGGGCATGGTTCAAAATGCTCTGGCAGACACAGATGAAGGAGCAAACTGAAGAATATTATATTTCACTAAAAACCTTTGTTACATGGCATAATAGGAATTTTCTATTGATTTTGTCAATAGAATAAATTTAGTGTCTAATAAGTGGTATCATTCTTACCTTAAATTACTAAGATCAGTAATTGTTTCTGAGTCAAATTATTACAAGGCAAAGTATAAAACAGAAATCTCAATAATGGGTATATTAAAATCTATTGGAAGATTTTTAGTTTTCTTCCCAAGGATGAAAAAATTCTGCTAAACACTCCTTAGCTCTACATACCCTAACTTGGGTTTTTTTCTCCCCAATTACTTTACCTTCTCTTGCTCAGCATGCAATACTTTTGCCCATGTGTTTTCTGTGGCTGTTTGAAGTGAGTCATTCCTCTTCTCCATCATCAGATTACTCTGCTCAATGTACCTATGAAATAAATAAGAAAAGAAACATTTATCAAGCACCAAATGTATACCAGGTACAATCCAATGCACATTCATTCCTCACAACATTGCTCTATACCTTCACGAAAAAACAATCTGAAAGCAGTTTGTTTCCCTTAGATGTGCAGCAATCAAATTTGGAGGCAGGAACCTGGGACCAGATATGAATTGCTTCGAATGTGTATAATGAAGACAAGAGGAATTTGAAGGGGAAGAGTGTATGGTGGGGGAGAATGAAAGGGGAAAGAGACTGGAATAAGGAAACTGCAAGGAGGTAAGAAAAAAAAGCTACTCCATGTAAGAGATGAGACAATGAAGAAGAGGAATACAGGAGAATGATGTTTTAAAAATAAAATGCTATATGCTGTGACATGTTCCCTTGACCCACCCCCACCACGCCTACATCTTCAGAGGATCTAGAAAAATTATAAAACACTTGGGTTTAACGGAAATCAGTGAGGTTCTGGTTGATTAAACAGTCAGCCTACACAAAAGAGAGCAGAGTTGATATCAGTTTTCTAAGTATTAATACCACTTTTATAGATAAGGAAACTAGGACTGGCAGGAATAGCTAAAATCCCCAAAGCCAGTAACAAATGGGGAGCAGTTCCAGGATTCAAAACACAGCTGCTTTATATCACAGCCTACTGAACTCTTTCTACTGAAATGTCTCCCAGAAAACAAGCCATAATTCACAAGACAGACAGGAAACAGGAATAGCAGAAATACAGATAAACTGTCCTAAACAAACATGTTTATTTAACTTGGGCATTTACAAATTAAACCCTTCTGTCCAACCAAGCCAGTGCCCCATACCTGTCATTACCTCTGATTTCGTTCAATTAGTTCACTAATCTTGTCATTCTGTTCTTCTATCCGACTGCTCTTTTCAAGGATCTCTTGCTTCAATCTTTCATTTTCCTAAATTCAAAATATATAACGTATAACTTAAGCTTTTAAGGGAAAGAGCTAGATAAAAGAGAATCAACTTGAACTGACAGTGAAGCTGTTACATATTTTGAGACAAAAAAACTAGAATGTATGTCCAGATAGAAGTAACACCAAAACAACAAATCAAATTATACCTGATGGATACAAATCACTATGACCAATAGAATTAACATATAAATGGCTATAAAATAAAGTGAAATGTTGAAACATGGTCAAAAAAGAAATGTTTCCTCGTGACTATATGATGATAAGTCACTTGGACCAAATTAAGCCATATGGATTTTTCAGATTTTCCCAACTTGGTGTAGCACTTATCACAAGCTCTTGACTTTCAGAGTGGAGGTTTTAAAGGGTAGTACATCTTGGGAGACACCAGAAGCAAGACCTCCAGGCTGGGTGAGTGTTCTGTTCCCAGTTGCTCTCACCTGAATAATTCGCTGCATGTCGTTCATAGTTGTGCTTGTTTCCATTGAAACTGACATTCTAGGAATGAACAGGGACTTGCCAGCCCTATCCTTCTGTAACTCTTCAACCTACAAAAGTGGTTTCAGAAAGACTTTGTGAGAAATTTTTAAATGAAGAAATATAATGTACCCAAGGTAGGGCCACTTTTTGCGGGGGGTGGGGGGCACACTTAATGGGTTTCTGAGATTATCTCTAACGTAAGCTAGACTTTTCTTCTACTAACTGGATCCCAAAATAATAACTATCCTTCTAGGAAAATAACTACTGTTATGAATGAATACAGGAAGCCAAGGAATAGTTTACCTACAGCTTTAGTTGTTCTCCATTTGTATCCCCTGCTTATACCTCACTTTCAATATAACTCCCACTGACTCAGTCACCTTATTCATGAGATGATCCACTTTATCAGCCACTTTGTTGACTGCCATTCGAATTTCAGTGTTATGTTGTCGGGCTTCAGTCAGGAGAAATGAAGCCATGTCACCTGATCCTGAACAGAAATAAGTCAAAAGGGAACTTATGAAAACTGGGGCAGATGATACTGTATGAGGAAAAGCTGACAGCTCTTTCAGCAGAAGAAAAAAGAAATTAACACTTCCAAATACGAGTGGATGCTGTAGATAGATGATTCACATTGTCAGAAGAAGATGTAGAGCAGATAGAGACAGAAGGGCTTCAAAGCTAACAATAGCTAAGCTAGGCCCCTGCAAAGTGCATTGAAAGATACAGTCTGGTCTAAGAGCATAATTATGGCAGCTTGGGTCTACCATAGTAGCTAGCAGCTCAGATTCATTCATCTAACTGCATTCCAGACACTGTATCAGGTACCAGGGATACAGCAATGAATAAAACATGGTTCCTGCCCTTGGCAAGCTCACAGTCTGGTGGGAAGGGACTCACATGTAAACAGATTATTACAACAGAGTGTTTTAAGTGCATAAAATGGGCCATGTACAAGGTACAAAAGGAACAGAGAAAAGCAAGATTAACTCTTTGGTGATACATACACATAATTATGTCTGTGGGAGGAGAGAAGGGAGGGATGGTAGAATCAGGGAAGGCTACACAGATGTGATGGTTTCCTAGATGGAGAAGGGACAGGGATTCCCAAAAAAGGTTGCATTCAGGAAACCCTTACCACTTCAGGACCATGAATTATGCTGGAGGATATATTTGTTTCTTCCTACCACTGTCCTAGTACCAAAGGTGATCACTATGCAAAAGGCAAGCTACAGGAAAAGGTAGGACACCATTCAAGCTGCTTACATTTTGTTTCGTTTTTTATATGAGACAATCATACTTATACATGCATATAAGATTAAAGTTACCCAGGTAACTATTAATAATAGTTTCCTATGGTCAGGAAGTTTCAATAATGGAGGGACAGTACTTTTTACTTTACACTCTTTTGTGCTGTTTGACTTTTTAATAAAAGTATATTATTTTCATAATTTAAAAATTTTAACAAAGTAGCTTTCATTTGAGATACTGAATATCCACAGTTATGCTTACTCCCAATTTCCTCCAATGTTTTACTATTTTCTATAAACTATACAGAACCACTCTGACAGAGGAATTAAAAAAGGATGGAGGGAGAAAAATGCAAGAAACAAAACCCAAAAAGTATAATGACGGTTTTTGGGGGGATGATGGAAATGTTCTAAAATTGAATTGTGATAGCTGCACAACTCTATAAACTTACTTAAAAAAACACTGAATTATACAGTTAAAATGAGTGAATTGGATGGTGTATAAATGACACTTCAACAAAGCTGTTTAAAAAAGAAAAAAAAAGGACTAATCATGAAAAGGGGATGGGAAGTAGGAGAGCACAGTAAGAGCAGAAGATGAGAAACTTAGGGGATCACCCCTTACCTTGAAAATGGGGAGAATGAGAGAGCGGTGCTGGGTACAAAGGCTGAATGGGCTGCAGCTGGGAGGTGATGCTTGTTGCCTGGGGGTAAGCATAGGCGGGCATACCTGCATAGGGCTGAGAAAATGCCAAGTTACAACTGGTTTATAAAAGAGTCATGTCTCTCTTTTTAGCTTAATTTGTCTTTGATGAAATAAAGTGAATAAGCTGGGAGGAGACTTACACCTATTGAAGTTCGAGAGAAATGAGACCAGGATTTGGGATCAGGCGAGAATTCCAGCAGAAGGGTTAGCTATGTAACCCAGGGGTACCTGGTCACTAAAGTCCTACCCAGAAAGTGAGGGAAGAGTGTCTCAGGTCACTCTCTAGTCCTCTGGTGATATGATTTAATTAAGTAAAAAGTCTTCTCCAGCCATTGGGCCTATCAATGTTAAAACTAAAAAAACTTAATTAAAGCTAAGAAAACTCTGCTTAGATTCCATTGGGGTTAAAAGGAGAGGTGTTTCCTGAGAAGCCAAAACAAATCCACCAGTTTCCAAAGGATGCCTCATGCCCACCAGATTCAAATGCTTATCTGTGCAATCAAGAGCTCTCATCTTCCTCTGAGCCTCAGTCACCTCAACTGTAAAATGAAAATAATACCACTTCTTAGGGTTGTTGTGTGGACTAAATGAAGTGATATACAGGTAAAGTTCCAAACAGCTGGTAAGTTAAGTACCTGGCAGATAGTAAATGCTCAATAAACAGTAGCTATCATTTTAATGATGTCAGTTATTCTCCCTTGAATTTAGAAAATCCATCTCATTTCCAGGGACAGGTACCCATTCATTATATTTAAAAAAAAAAAAAAATCTTAGTCTACAGGATAGTAATTCTCCATCTGGGAGTAGAAAGAGAATAAGTAGAACTTTTTAAAATTCTGATATACTCTGTCCTAATGAGAAAAGAGTCTGCCCATCATTACTCCCACCTCTCCATTAAGAATCACCAAAGGAAGTGAGGCCCTGCTTGGGAGTATGTCTTATCCATCAAATGTACTGGGACAGAAAAGAGTCCACTATTCTGGCAAACAGTTAGCAAAAGCAGACAGGCTGCTTCCACAGCCTTCTGTAAAAACTGGAAAAATATACTCTAAGGGATCACTTTTGGAGGATAACTAGACAGCTGGGTACAAGGCACAAGACAGCTATATTTTCTATGCAGCCTCTACTTTCAACCTTTAAGTATAGTGCAGAATGTTAGCCTATCAGCTATTTGATAGAAAAGAACATAGAAGATATAAATATATACCCCTCAACCAGATGTGTGTGAAAAGGAAAGTAAACAAACATGGATTATGTGCCAGACCTTATAACAGGTGCTTTGCTTGTTCTTGCATTTTAACCTTTACAACAACCCATCCTCTGACTGGTTTAGAGATGAAAAAGTAGTAGTTCAGGAAGGAGAAAAATTATAATCTCTGATTGAGGCTGCTACTGTATGAATTTTGCAGGAAGAAAAAAAGAGACTGACTAGAACCATAATAAATTATAGTTTATAACTGATATGGCATTAAAACATTGTTACCTGAAAGGACTGGGTATTTCCAGATTCAGTTGCGCGAGGAAAAAAAGATGCAACTTGCATTAAGGCAGAAGTGGGTGCTTGGAGCCCAGAAACAGATGACTGAGGTGCTAAGATAAAGCAAGACATTTTCAGTGTTATTTTCCCTTGCTTCTTGGTACAAGTGTGGACTAGTACCTTACATACTGTCAGGTTTCAAACTTGACCACTCTCCTCAGCATTTTCTCCTAAAATCAACTCTACTGAAGTCTCAGCAATGAGTCAATGGAAGGAAAGTGGGTATTTCTGGGTGCCTATTACTCATGCCGACATTCTATCAGCTATCAGAAAATGCAGAATTACACAGAGGGAGATATCTCATTAGCTGGGTGAAGATTTCCAAAACTGACAGTGTAAAACACCAGAGGACACAGCAAAAAAATACCCTAACCAGGGATAAACTGAGAAGTTTTATACTCTAGTCCAGTTCTTTGTACTAAAATGATGCAACCTAATAACTTAAGGGACAGTGATGATAACTTTGGTGCTGATGCAATTCAAGGCCACAGAGTCTAAGAGGGCTTCCTTACCTTGTGAAGCCGTTTGTGGTAGCACTGGATGGGCTGGCTGAAGAGAGGGCTGGATGGATGGAGTCACCATGGGTTGCCCGGCTCCTCCTCGCAGAGCACTCACTTCCTGAAATAGGCACAAACATTTTGGTTACTATGTATGGTTTCTTAAAGACTAAGGCTGACTATCCACCCTAAACTTGCTTACAACACAGGGTTTCTAGGCAAAGAGGAAGGAAAGGCAAGCAGGAAGTGAAAAGTTTAGGGTGAGGGATTGTGAGGAGAAAGTACTCTATTATGTAATAAAGTAAGATCCCTTCTCCCTGTAAATCATATCAAATAATTAAATATAATTTTCTCAAACATCTAAGTTGTTGGTGTTTTACTCTCTGAAGCAGCTAAAGTGACTGCTCTCCAGAATGTAACATTTACCAAACCAGCAGTTACCTTAAGACTGACCTAGTCTGTTCCCACAGGAGTCTCTTGCAAGAAAACCTTAAAAATAATCCAGCCTCTTCATTTATGCCACATAATTTCCATAGAACTCAAGGTACTCAGTGACAATCAAATAGAATGGGATTCACTGTACCTCGTTACCATGATGTTTTAGGATAATATAGTTTTAGAGTGTTTTTCCCCCATTTTTTCTTTTCATAAAAATCAAGGCAATGTTGGTCCCTACTGTAATAACTCTAAACAAAGTTTTCTTACAAACAAATTCCTTATTTATAGGAAGAGAAAAATCTGAGGTGCAACATACAATGACTGTGATCTGCGATGCTACAGTTCAAGGGCTAAAATCTCTTTAACATTTTTTTACTTTGACACTTCCTCTTGTCTCTGATATTCTCAGAAATTATGCATTTCTAGAAAGCATCCTAGTTTTATATCACTACAGCTCTAAATTAACCTAAATGTCTAAAAACAGAGTGAAAAAATATGATAAATCAATATAACAGAGCACTGGGTTGCCTTCAAAGAAAAAAATACTTTGCCTTATTTACATTATATTATTGATAATAACGTAAATGTTCATGATACAACATCAACTTAAAAAATCATTACAAAGAAATATATATGAAGAATGCTTTTTGTTAAATATATTTCTTCTTTCTTTATAATTTATTCTACAAAAAGTAGTACTTAAAACATTTAATAAGAGTATTATCTTATCCAAATTTCATTTCAGAGACCAGATAAAAATCAACCCTGTAACAACTGGCCACAGATCCCATCCTCATTTAAATGTTAAATCTACTTAGAGCTTTTCAAAAAAAAAACAAAACAAAATTGTGAAAAATAAAGTTTATTTTGGAAAATTCTTCGTAGGAGTATGATCTTTGCTTTGTTTTGCAGTAAGAATCCTAATAATCTCTATTAAGCATTTTAATTCAATTGAGAAAGGATGGATTTATTCAATAAGGAACTAACCATCAAAAAAAAAAATTAAGTTAGAATTAAATTATTTCATATCATATACCAAGTTCCAGATGACTTAAAATTTTAGATCTAAATATAAAATAATAAATATTTCTTAAAAAGACATGTGGGCCTTTTGAGCCATGCTTCTCTTGCTCAGGCCTGATTCCACGTGTGGAAGTATATTTTCCCTTCTGATAAAGCTTTTATTTTCTGTTGTAAAAAACAAAAACAACAACAACAAAAACCAAATATCATATTTATATCTGAAAGAAGGAAAGCTTTCTAAGCATAAAGTAAAAAGCAAAAAACAAAAGGAAAAAACTGATTTAATTGCAATAAAATTCTTAAACCTCAAAAAAATCATACTACATACAATGCCAAAAGACATGATAGGGTGATTTTTAGTCGTGGGTAACATAAGTGGGGAGATTAGTATTTACCATGAGGTCCTAAACATTTAATCAACAAATATAAGTTCAACATCTTTTATGGGTTGGGCATCATGCTGCCTAAAGAGTGATTTTTCCTGACAATAGAATTTTTAGTAGAAGACTAAATTACCTACTTAAAACTGCCCAGTTCTCATTGTAGATGTATGAAATTGCTTCCAGTTCTCCAATGAAGTGCTAATCATAGGAGAAACATGTATACCAATACCAACCTATATTATTTTGAATGTAAGATCTCTAAATAATGATACTGGGTCAGGGGCAAAAAAAAAAAAAAAAAGCAATAATTTCAACAAAAGAAATAGAAGATAGCAATGTCTACACTATTCTTTCTAAAATAGCCAGGGAAACATACTTCGATTTCTGAATCATTGGAATCCAGCTGTGGCGGAAAGATGGGCAACATGGGCTGGCCCATTTTAGCCATCCGAGAGATCAACTTGGCCTTCACTGTATCAGGATTCTAAAAAGAGGAGAAAGTCATAAAAATCACTGTAATCAAGGTGTTACCTTCAGTCAACTCTGTCTTTGGTTTTTGCATCACATCCAATAAGTCCCCCTGCCATATCTATTTGAAACCACTTCTAGAAAATAAGAACGTTTTCTTGCCTAGAAGCATACATGGGTCAAAAATAATAGCAGTAAAAATAATTCCCAATGTTTATAATGAACAAAGTGGTTTCATATGGATTACTTCATTTCAATCAAGTTTCCCACCAGACATAATTATCCTCATTTTACAGATGAAAAAATAAAGTACAGATTGAGGAAGAGAGGCATTTTAGATGACAGTACCCTCTCAAAAACCTGGGAGCAATTCAATAGATAAATATCAGAAGAGATTTGGGGAGAGCAGGAAACAGGAGCTCTGTTCTAAAACTCAGGTTCATTTAACTCTGCATTGATTACACACCAGCATAGTCACACGGACTACACACTAGCTCCCATGCTGGAAGCCTCTGTATCCATTAACTAGTCCAAAGCACATCTTTCAGAGTGGAGAGTACATACCTCTGAGGGTGCACAAGATGATCTACTCAGTACAGAAAGAAATGATCATAATCTGAATTTTTAAATCAGTTTAAGCTATAGTAACAAGACATTAGGCCAATTTACAGGGGTTGGCAGTACTTTATGTACATAATTTGTAAATAGATGTAGACCGAAAATGTGTGCTCATTTCTCTTATGTATGTAAATTTTGTAAATTACATAATTTTCTTAATTATTTCTTAATTGATGGAGACACATAACCAAAAAAAGTTGGATCCATCAAAAGAGGACTAGTTATATAACCATATCTGCACAATGGAATATTGTGATCTAGAGAGAATAGAAGTAAAAAAACTCCCTATACAGTAACGTGGAAAAATATTGTTATAGATATTGTAACATGTAAAAAGCAAGGTGGATAATATGTATCGTATGCTATTTTTTGTGAAAGAAGGAGGAGAAATAAAATATACATTCCTATTTGCCTGCATCTGCATAGAGAGAAACACTGAAAGTATAAACTAATAAAAGCAGTTACCTAAGGTGGGTGAGATAGAATGGGGTAGATAGGGACAGGGGTGGGAGTGAGTCTTCTCAATGTATATCTTGTTATAGTGTTTTGATAACTATACTGTATGAATGTAATTACCTACTCAAAACAAAACAAAACAAAAACTTAAATGTAAAAACAAACGACAGTAAATTTTATGTTGTGTGAATTCTGCCTCAATTAGAAAAAAAAAAACTATAAAAAAAAAAAAGGGGAAAAAAAAAAGGCTGGAGACCAGCAGTCTACCAGAAGTTACTGAAGCTTAGAAATAGGTGACAAAAGTAGCTGTGTCTACAGAGTACAATGGAATCAGTACTGGATAATTTTTTGTGGCTGTTCTAAGATTTGAGATTATAATTGTTTTTAATTTTCTTCTGATTCTCTGGCTTAACCTTCTGGGTTTATAAGATCACTTTTAACACATATCAGAGCAATTATCTACTTAAAAATTCCTATTTTAAGCTGAATATAAACAAGTTAACTAGTTTTGGAGAGTAATTACTTATCAATTTCACTCCACACAATTATCCTGTTTCCCAATGTGATAAGTGAAGGCCACAGAAGTTTAGAACATGAACTACTTTAGCTATCTTCTCATCCGTGGGTAGAAAACTGAGAGCCTTCAGGGACCTGACAGGGTAGCAGCAAACTACAGAGTACATCCTCCTAAAGACATTTAAATCCAAATTCTACCACAACAGTATGCAGTGACCTACTCAAAATCAACTAGCTGATGAATTAGTGCAGAATTCCTCTGAGAGAATGGAAGTATGAAGATTTATAATGTTAGCAGTAATTACAATAAGAGCCAATATTAATGGAGCTTTTACAATATGCCAGACACAATACTAAAAACTCCACAGCCATTATTTACAACTCATAAAAATCTCAAGACACTGTAGAAGACATATTATATAAGTCGACTCTGAGCTTAGTGTTTTATAAACATATCTCTAGTCTTTATCAGAACCCTAATAAGGGGGCTGGGAGAATTATTTCCTTTTTAATAATGAAGAAGCTGAGGATCAGAGAATTTGGATAACTTTCTCAAGTCCACATGATTACAATAAAGATCTGAACCCAGGTCAGTCTATGTAGAAGCCCAGGAGAATTTATACTGACTTCGAAGTAGGAGGAAATGAATAAAGTAACCATTGATTTCTAGGTAAATCTATCGTTCTCAACATTTTTTTTTCTACACTATCATACCCTAGGCAACTAAAATCTTACATCGAATTTGGGGGGAGGGAGATAGATTCATAAACTTACTGTATTTATTGTAAGCTGTTCACTGAGGGAGTTAGATTTGGTATGAAGAGCTGGCTCCCTGAAAACAAGAAGAGCATATCTTGAGATGAAAACAAAATGCTTCATCACGAGTCCAGATCATAAAGGATAGACAAATTGTTTTTGAAAATGTTTGCCAATTTATTAGCTGTAAAACAGAATTTTAACTTTTTAGTTGCATAGTCTCTGAAAGCTAGTGAAAATGAATAATTTTCCATCCAAATGTTTACTATTTACATATTTTTCCTTGGGAAAATATTTTTTTGATTATGTCTTTTGCCCAACTTTCTCCCAGAGTTTTGCAGGCATTTTTAAATACTTGAGTTAGTGCTTTTATAGACTATGAATATTAATCCTTTGTAAGAAAAATCTAATGCAAGTATTTTCCCCATTTCCTTCATTCAATTTTTTCCAGTTATTTAAAAAGTTTTCAACTATATCCCTATTTCTGAACCCCTTTAAGAACAATTTTTAAGGATAATAAAAGAGCTTAGTATAACCTCAGTATCTTACCCTGATTTGAAAGGCACTGATGTGGGTGGTGACACAACAGGATCAGCAGGGAGGTTGTCAGCACCGAGTATGGGAGAAGGAGCCACAGAATCCCGGGAATTAACACTGTGCCCATCAGAGCCGGAATCTCTAGCAAACTTCACCTAGGGAAAGAACCCACAAGTAGAATAGGCCACCAAAAAGGCACCTTTCCCCCGCCCATCCTCCTTGTATTTTACTTAATCTTCATTACACAAGTCACTACCTATTCACTGTAGGCAAATCAGAAAATGTAGATAAGCAGGAAAAAAAAATCACCTGCAACTACTAAACAATAATATTGTAAGAATTTTGGATGTAATATTTCACATTTATATTATCTGTGTATGTAGGAGGGTGTTTTTTTTACGAAAATGGGGCCATTCTGTTTTATAATCTGCTTTGCTCACTCACTGATGTATTAACGTATTTCCATGTTACTAAATTATTGACATATAACATAATTTTTAACTACTAAAGAGTATGCCTAACTTCAAGGGTCATGCCCTTAACTGTATTATCTACCAAAAAAAGAAAAAATAAACCTCCAAAAAGGTTTTGGGAACAGAAGACATAAATATCTACGCTATTACAAAATATATTTCACCAATTCCTAGATGTTGGACATTCAGTATATTTCTAATTTTTCCTATCACAAACAATACTTCTATGAATAGCTATGAAAAGATATATCTATATCTTTGCACGTATCTTAAATATTTCCAAAGTACAACTTCCCTGGAGTCTACGGCCATGCCACTCTGAACGTGCCCAGTCTCATCTGATCTCAGAAGCTAAGCAGGGTCGGGCTTGGTTAGTACTTGGATGGGAGACCACCTAGGAATCCCAGGTGCTGTAGGAGATAGATAGATGATAGAAAGATAGATGGATAGATAGATAGATAGATAGATAGATAGATAGATAAATGTATATATCTTCAAAAAATAAAGAAATAAAAAATAACTTCCCAGGAGTTAAATTGTTGGAAATGTATGCTCATTTTTATGACTTCTGATATTACCATTAAATTTTGTACCTGCAAGGGTGAACTACTTTATACTCTACAGGTAGTATAAATCTTTCTCAACACTCTTGTCACACTGGGCATAATCATTTTGTATCAGCATTGTCAATTTAAGAAGCAATCAATTTATAACTGATTATTCGTAAAAAATATTTTTTTCTTATGTTTACAAAAATTGCCAGTCTTGATAGATATGAAGTGGTTTGTTATCTATCTCCAGCCATGATTTCTTCAAATTCAAAAGAAAATTGAGGAAAATATAACAGCTGTGAAAAAGCAGCTGGAAGCATGTCAGCGAAAGAGGGTTGAAATCATGCAGCAGAGATAAGAGTGTCTAGTTACGAAAGAGTCATTGAGATGAAAAGCATATCCTTCCTCTGTAGTAGCAAGAATAATAGCCATAATAAAGATGACCATAGTGTTTATTATTTGTGTTGTGTTTTATGGTCACAAATATGATAATATCTGGACTTAACAATCACAGTGCAAAGCAAATAGGGTCTTTTTTTCCCTTGGGAAGAGGGAAGTAGCATTAATTTAATTAATCACAATTTGTTATAAATTTTATTATAGAAATTATACATATTCATAATAAAAATTTTTAATTGTACAAAAGGGTAAAATGTAAAAAAGTAAAAGTCTCTGAACTCCATTTTCTTTCTCCAGAGAAAATCACTTTGAATAACTCCTTTTAATGCTTCCAGAAATTTTCTATGACTATATGGGCGCGCGCGCGCGCACACACACACACGTACGTACCTGTGTAAATATATGTATATTTGAATATACATTTATGGGTGTGTACACACACAAACATATACACACACAAAGACCATACTATCCATATTGTTTTGCAATTTCCTTCTTTCACTTCGCAAGAGATTTGGGGTATTCTTATAAGACCTACATAAAAGTCCGCTCTATGAAAAAACCATAACTTAACCAGTCTCTTAATAATGAACACTTGTTGTTTCCAGGTTTTTACTATTACAATGTGGCAGAGGGAGGAAACTTATATTTATTAATATATAGCTATCTTTAGATACTTATGTGAACATACTGACAGGATAAATTTGTAGCCATGGAAGTACTAAGTCAAAAAGTATGCTCACTGTGTAGGAATCACTATTTTAAGGACAAAATAGAAAGATTAGTATAGAGAAGTGATTTGCTCAGTCACAGCCTCTCCCAGATTACAAATACAGAGCCAGGAAGGATGTAACCCTTGGTTGTTAGATTCCAAAGCTATTGCTCTTTCCAAAACTATACCATTTCTATTTTTTTTTAAAAAAGTCTTCAGAATCTGGTTTTCAAACATACTTATTCATTTTACTTAACTAGCAAAGAGGACGCATCAAACACATCACAGCACAATTTCACTCACCCGCCTAATCTCCACCTCAAACACCAGGATCGAGTCTGCTGATTGAGTCCACCCTATCACCCCTTCAGAGCCAGTAGCACAGGCTGGAGGAATGATGAGCAACCGCTTCCCTCCTTTTTTCATGCCCAGCATTCCATCTTCCCAGCCCTTTAGGAATCAGAGAAAGGGAAAAGGTCATTGGACACAAGCTTCCTCATAAGAAAAAATGAGTCTACAGCCATGCCGCCCTAAACAAGCCTGATCCTGTCTGATCTAAGAAGCTAAGCAGGGCATGGTTAATACTTGGATTGGAGATCACCTAGGAAGATCAGGTGCTATAGACGTAAAAAAATATATATATAAGGTATTGTAAACTGACAAGGTCCTTGCAATCTGTGAGGTCAACCACGTGTTGCCTCGCCTAAAAAAATTTAAAAAATGAAGTACAGGATCATCAGGTTACACTCATCTACACTTTCAGGTTTAAACCTCTGGACAGAGCGCAAGCTCAACTACCACCTCTCTCTTCATTAGTTATAAAAATATCTAGAATACTGCTTCTAAATTCACTTGTAAAAACCAGCATATCTGGAGATGGATGAAATACACTTAGATGATGAGAAAAACTGGGAGGAACTGAAGAATGGCATTAAAAGAGAAATAAAAGCTATTATTTATTAAATACAGTTTTTCACATACTCCGGCAAGTGCCTTAGTTGCGTTAGGTTGTTTAATCCCCAAAATAACCTTATCAGGTTAGTAGTATTATGACCATTTTAGAGATGAGAAAACTGAGACTTAGGGAGGATAAATAACTAGCCCAATATTAGACAGTAAGTTGTAAAGCCCTGATCTGTTTAGTTTCAAGGGTAATGCCTTAGCTGCTATGATCTACAAGGAAAAAGTCTCCAAAGAATTCTAGGAAAAGGAGTCATAAAGCCATGGAGAAACCCATTTTGCCACATGGATAAATGAGTACTTTATAATGCATCAGTATGTCCTGACATAATAATAGCCCACACGTGTAAAATACTCTTTATGTTATAACACAATGGCACAGTTAAAAAAAAAATTCCCAATGTGACCCTGGGTCCTTATACTCCTATCCTAGTGCTCCTGCTATGTCATAGCTGCTTTCCACAATGACAGATAAGACTCAACCTACATGACACACTTCTAGAAGAAACAGTTTCATATCTTTCCCTAATAGGCTGTAAGGAAGAATTAAAAATTTCCTCAGAGTCACAGGATGAGAGTAAAAAAATAGAGAAATGTACCCATCTTTAATAGAGTGGTTCCCCCAACGCTTATCCATGGGAGATATGTTCTAAGACCGCAGCAGATGCCTGATCCACGAATAGTACCGAACTCTATATATACTATGTTTTTTCCTATACATATCTACCTATGATAAAGTTTAATTTATAAATTAGACATAGTATTATATTACTAACAATAACTAATAATAAAACAACTGTAGCAATGTACTATAATAGAAGTTATGTAAATGGCTCTGGGGCCATTATTAAGTAAAATAAGGTTTAAACTTTATTTGAACACAAGCACTATGATACTGTGACAGCAGATCTGATAACTGAGGTGGCCACTAAGTCACTACTGAGCAACTAGTGTTTACAGTGTAGAAATGCTGGATGAATGTGATTCGCATCCAGGGTAGGACGGAGAGAAATTTCAGCACATTTCTCAAAATGACAAGCAACTTAAAACTTATGAATTATTTCTGAAATTTTCCATTTAATAGTTTCAGACTGCAGTTAACTGCAGGTAACTGAAATCACAGAAAGCAAGAATGAAGGGGTTACAGTATACTGTCTCATAAGGAAAAATCTCCCAAATGCAGATAACATAACACATTTTCCCCCTTTTACTTTTTAACCAAGCCTTTCCAGACTCTCAGAAGAATACCCAGGTTAGAAATTTCACAAAATTGAATGTAAATTTAGCCCACGACAACTGATAAAGCCATGTAAGAACACAGTTAAGCCTTTACCTTGATGACTTTTCCAGATCCTAATTTCAGGCGAAGCAGCTTATCTTTGTTAGCAGTGGAGTCAAAAACCTACAATTTGGTCAAAGTAATTGATAACTGAGATTGGCCAATTAAAAAAATAATAATTATCATAAGCAACTTACTACATACCAACAGAGTATTTCTGGAATAAGGAATATCAAACATACTAGGAAAAATAGCTCTTAAGAGATGTAAAAGACGGGATCACATCATGGCTAAAGGGTGTTATTATCACACTAAGTATCTCTGAGGCATTGATTTTATAAGTCAAGAAAAAAAGTTAACTTCTATCACCATATATTTAAAAGCATTTTTCATCTATAAAAATTTTTCAAAACTAAATAACATTAAAATCAAAAAAATTTTCTTTTAAATAAATTATCTCATTTAATGCTGACACCAGTCCTGCCACTGACCATTAACCTCCATCTACCAATGGGAGAAAAACATTTAAGAGCTTAAATGACTCTATAAGGTGAAGTTATGATAAAACTGGGACTCCACTTTTTTGACTCAGTCTCGAGTTTTTTCATCATAACATATTGTTTTTGAAGGCTTAATAATATTAAAACACAACAAGCCAAACCTATTTACAGTATCTACTATAAGAAGAAAACAAACAACTGTGAAGAAGATCTAAAAAGTTTTCAAACCTAATCCCATAAGAATATATTCAAGTTTAAAAGTGGTATAGAAGGACAAGACATACAAGTGAACTATTACCAAAAATAATTCTTGGAAAACTGTTTTCTGTTTTTTTTCTAAGTAGAAAAGACATCATGGCATTGAGCGAATTTAATATACTAGCATTTCATGACTATGTTCCCAAAGTAGTCATAGTGACTAAAGTAGGACTCCTAAAATTTTCTATTTGCCAACAGGAGTAATTTCTAGTAATACCACCTTACATTTGAATAGACTTCATGCTATTTAAATTATAAAAGAACTTTCAGGGCATACTCTCTTACCTGGCCCAGCACATGATTCTGAAAGAGCCAACTGGTATAGGCCACTTCCAAAGAATCTCCAACTTCTACAGCAGGGCCCTCTGCTACAATGAGGTCCTGTGAGAGCACTGTATCCAGGGAAGAGGTGCTGTTGCACTTGGCAATGCACACCTGCCAGACAAAACCGAAGCTTTATGCATGAACTTAGTTTAAGCTCAGTAAGTACTCATTCCATTATTGCTAATGTTCTTTTCCACTAACCAAACAGATTATATGTTTAGAAATAAACCTTTCCGAAGTCAGCAATCTTGACAGAAATCAAAAGTGTCTAAGAGTATTGCTTTGAAGTCAGACTGTCTGGGTACAGACCCGGGTTTATTAGCTGCCACTTATTAACTTGTGACCTCAGCCAAACAACCTCTGTAAATCTTATTTCATAGATACTTTTTGTAAAATGGGGATAAAAGCTTTGTATATCTCCTAGGGTAGTTATTAAGATTGAGCTAATACAAGTAGAGTACTTGGTGCAGTGCCTGGCAAATAATAGTAAGTACATAATAAACGTTAGTTATCATTACCATGCTGATTTACTGCTTCAGTGTTTGAGAACCTATGAAAGAAAAGGAGCTTCTAAAAAAATTTCAAAAAGCATTTTTAAAGACAATAAACCAGGGGAAAAAAAAGGCCTTTTACAAAAAAACATGTTGCATTCCCAGAATTCATATCTCTACCACCCACAGATTTAGCCATATTATCTCAGCACAGATCTTAGACAAAGAAGTCAGATACATCTTTATGAATATTATTCTATAGTCAGTTTGTTTTTGTGGCATAGCATTTTAGTCAATGTTTTAATATGGTATACATTAGAAACTTGCTACTCGTCTTCTTTAAAAGTTTCATTATTGTAATCAAATAAATGCTAACTTAAATAATAAGGCATCATTTTTACCAAGCAAATGAGACTAAAAGAAAAAAAAATTGTAAATGTTGCCAAAGGTATAGAGAACTGATAGGAATGTGTAGTACAAGCTCTCTAAAAAGCAGTGTGCCAAAGTGTATACAGAACCTGAAAATATTTGAACCCTTTAACCCATTCTTTTACTTCTAGAAATCTAGCTTAAGGAAATAATTAAGGGGTGGAAGGAGGCAGAGGAGGGGAAAAAAGACAGACTTATATACAAAAATGCTCACTATAGTATCATTTATTTCAGAGACAGAAAACAATCTAAATGCCTAAAAGCAAGAAAATGACTAAATAAATTAAGAAACATTCGTATTATGCAGCTTTCAAAAATGTTTTTAAATAATTTTTCCTGAGGGGAAAGATGCATTATATACTTACTGTTAAATAAAAAAAGCAAGATATAGAACTCTTAAAGGAGTCTATCTACTTATATATATTATGTGTATGAAAAAAGAAAAAACCTGTTAATAATGATTTCTTCCGGTAGTAAGAATATGACTGATTTTTTTAAAAAATGTTTTTCTAAATTTTCTACAATGATCATGTAGTAACTTCTTTAAATTCCTTTAAAACACTATTTTCAAAAGACAGTTTTATTCATTCCTTAAGATAATTTATGAAGTAGAACTGTTTTTAAAAACTAAGTTTCCACTTAGCCTTTTTTTCTTAAAGTTTCATTTTCAAGCAATTTCAATAAGTACCCCTATTATTTACCTGAAATACAATAAGCTCAAGTGACAATTTTAGTGGATTTTTTATGCTTGCCACTAACAAAATATAGCAGGTTATGGGTTTTCCACCTATTTTCTCAAAATCAAGGGCAATCCAGACTAGCGTTTGGCTTTTCACAGGAAGAACAAAATGGTATTACCTGTTTATTGAACTCCACAGCAGCCTTTTCTGACTCAAACATGATGGACCAGTTTTGTCTCTGGTCATCATAAAAGGTGCTATAGTTATTGGGCCGAACCTGGGGAACAGAGAAATGTTAAAACAACTCAACCACAGGCAGTATGGCAGATAAATCTGACTGCCTAACATCGAACAGAAGTGCTTTGACTCAGGTGGACCCAAAGAGAGATACCAAGGAACTTTCTTCCTCCCTGCCACACTCCATCTATCATCCTTGAGTCCATATTCCCAGAAGGCAGCCAAGAGACTTTCTAAAAGCTTCTGTTAAGACACTCACTCTGGCATCCAGGGCTAAAGTAGTATATCTAATTTCCACCAGGTATGCATAGACCAATCTCTTCTATAAATCTATCACAAGGGAGTGAATGATTTTAATGTGGATAGTCTTACCATTAGCTCGAAGTTGAGATGAATTCTGGCAACAGTAACTGGCTGTTGTTGACTGATATAAAGAAGAATCCTATACTGTACTCAAGCAAAGATGGGCAGAAAAAAGAGAGAGTGAACAGAAGTTAAAAAGCAATACAAAAAAAATAGCAGTAAGGTGTCAAGAGTTGTGCTTCATACAGGCATAAAACTCAAAACTCAGTTCATCCCTTACAGCTTGGATTTTAAATATCTTCTCACTATCCATTTTAATCTCTTCATTTTGGCCTTACTCTCTAAATGTAATTAGCAATGTCTTTATTTTGTTGGTGTTTTCATTTGTATTAGGGGTGACTAAGAGATATACAAATGGCCAACAGGTACATGAAAAGATGCTCATCATTAGTCATTTAGGGAAATGCACATTAAAACCACAATAAGGTACCACCTCACGGCTACTAAAATGGCTATTAAAGTGAAAAAATAATGAAGTGTTAGCAAAGTAGTGGAGAAACTGGAACCCTCATATATTGCTGTGGAAATATAAAACACTTTACTCCTGGGCTGTCTCCATTCTCAAGCATTATCTTCCTAGGCTTTTGGAAGGTCTCTGACTTCTCAGTCTTGAAAGTTCTGCCCATCAGAGATGCGTTCTTTAGCCTCTTCTCTATGAAGTTCAAAATTCAGCACATGTGTTGAGAGGAAGGTTGATGTTTGTTGCTTGTTACAGATCCTCACTCTATTAGTAGGACTTTATCTCCTATGTACCACAAGACTGCAGAAGTTTCCCTCTGCTGTGCTGGCACAGCCCTTGGACTTCCACACCATCCCAGAACTCAGCAATGTCCCAGGGGATTAAAAATAATCTTGAGTTTGGAGCTCCTCTAGTTTTTGCCAATTTCTCTTGCCCCCAGGAGTCTCTCTGCTTGGGCCACACCTGATGCTTAGTCTAGTCTTAGTTAAGGAAAAGTCACAAGGGAAGGAAACACTCAGTTCACTGGCTCCTCCCTCTCTGAAATTTTGGTTCATCTAGTTCTAATAATTTCTACAGAAAAATTCATTTCCTCCAATGAATTTTAAAATGTAATTTTTGCTATTTACCTCCTTTTTTATCTCTCTATGTCTGCGATTCTCTGAGAAACATGGACTCCATGCTTTCAGGACCTCTGAAATTTTATAATTTCAACAATGTTCAAAACCTTCTGGAGCAACCCACAAAAGGAAATCAGTCTCAGAGCTTCTAGCCACATCTTCTTTTTGACCCAAACTAACATTTTACCATGTGATCAGCTGTCTATCTCATCAAGTTTTCAAAGGATAAACACTGGTCCTTAACACAGGCACAAAGACATATTGCTCTACGTAGTACACTAAATGTTGTTCATCACCTAACAGAGGGGTGTATGTCCCTGGTAAATGCTTTACTTGGAAACTCCTCAAATCTTAAGCTGGGTCCATATCACAAAAGTCAACCTTAAAGATTTTGAGTGGTTGGATTTGTTTTAATGCACAATAGTAAGCAAAATGCGACTATAAATGTTACTGTATACCTAATATTAAAAATTCACATTCAATACAAACAATCATTCTAATCCCCTGATACATGAGAGACACTGGACAAGCCCAGATAAAAACCAGCTCGTCAGTGTGCTTTGGGACTCTTGACTGTACATGAGACAGGGCAATCTCACCTCTTTGGCTGTGTGATTCCCCAGTACTGCAGCACCAAATTTGCCCTGCTTTACATACTGACCGTTTATGCTATAGAAGCAAATGGAAAAAAAAAAGGTATTAATACTTCCTTTAAACTAAGAACCAGTTTTCTTTTCTTCCATATAGAAGTGGGGATTCTAGGCATTTAGCCTCTAGAAAGGAATGGAGGTGAGCAGTTTATAATTTAAAGCTCTTATACAACTTCATTACTTTTTATGTATCTTCTATTCCTATCTCAGTGTACTAGCTTTCTTTGAGTACTTGGAAAGTCAGCTGTTGAATGTATAAGCACTTTTGAGAGAGAGAAAACAACACAATGGCTCTTCAAAGTTCTATGAGCAGAATTCTCTCCATGAAGTTTAAAAACATTACTGATACTTCTCTATGGAAAAGCTTAACAGCTATTTTGCAATGAACAGAGGCCTACTGAAAAAAGACAGGGGGTTAACCCACTCCCCAACTTCAGAAAGCATTCCTTCTCAGCTACTTACTATTGATATGCATGGACTGCTGTTGCAACCAATACTGTGGAAGTGCCTGTTGTGGTGGGTGCTGTTTTTGGTGCTGCCTGATTTCCTAAAGATAAAAACACAGCTGTCATTCATTTCTTGCTTGAAACTGATTTTTAATATTAAAGAGCTTCAAAATTCTTCTTTACGCCTTATAGTTAGTGTTAGAATGCTTTCATGACCACTATCCTCATTTAATCCATGAAAAGCCCTAGGACTTCCACTGGGGATGAAGAAAGTGAGGCTCTACACACCCAAGAGCCTTACGCAATGATAGTAGCAAGCCTGGGACTAGAACCCAGGACTCCAACTCCATTCCAAACAAGTCATCTAGAAAGCAAGGTCATTTCCATCTATTTTCTTTTCTCCCTTCAATATTTTGATATCTATAAGTAAAAGTAATTTCCACTTCCCTTACGTATGGAGTAGAAAATTTATATTTAAATCACACCCATTACTTATGCAGTGGTATAAAGTAACACTAATGTCTTAAAATAGTACATTTAGAGTAAATCACATATTTACACTCACCTCATGAATGTGTTGACAGAATAATAGTGAGAACACCAAAACTGACATTACAACCAAGAATTTATTTTCAAAAGCATCCCTGTTTAATTTTTAAATAATTTTTTACTTTGTATTGATAAAAACAAGACAACACGCCCAAATAAAGTTGCTTATGCTAAGGTCCACATTATCAAATGGAGACCTAATTACAGTTTTGGTTCTCCCAGAAATGAAATCTTAAACCAGTCCATCAGGAATTAACTGATTAGCAATAGTTAGGTAATTTGCCTGACAGATCCTTGCTAACCCCTAAAGGAAGGTGGCCCTGAAATAACCAACCCACTTTGTTGCCTAATATAACTTCTCTGTTCCTGCTCCTCAGAGCCCTTTCTATCTGCTAGAGTGGATGCTGCCTGATTCATAAGGTGTTGAATAAAGCCAGTAAGATCTTCTAAAATTTGCTGTTAGTTTTATTTGTAAACAGTACTGACCCATTTTTTACTGATTGTAGAGTACATACATGTACATTGTAGAAAACTTTAGTAAATATAGAAACACATAAAAAAATAAAAATGACCTATAATCTCACCATTCAAAAACACATGTTGATAATTTGATGTATTTATTCCTAGTCCTTTTTCTACACACAAACTTTGCAGCTTTTTTTAAACAAAATTAATGACATGATTTGACAACCTTCTCTTCTCAATTAGCATGGGCATTTTCTTATACTCTTCAATACAGTCTCCAAAACAAAGACAAAATAGTCCTAAAAATGTTTTTTAGTGATTACATAAAGTACCATACTATGAGTCTACCAAAATGTATTGCATTTCCTATTGTTTGATATTTCTTTGGGCTGTCTCCAATTTTTCTCTATTACAAAAAATACTATGGTTAACATCCTTAAAATATATATATTTTTATGTGTACTTCTAATTACTTTTTAGAATAAATTTCTAAAAATGGAACTGTGGGATGAAGGAGTATAAAAAATTGTAAGGTTTTGTTACATCCTAACAAAATGCCCTTGAGAAATGCCTTACCAGTTTATGGTCCCACCAGCATAAGACTGTCAGCTTTGCATCCCTGCCAATTATTAGCTTTTTAAATCTTTACCAATATGAGGGGGGCAGTAGGAAAAGGGACATCTCATTGTTGCTTCCATTTGCATTTATTGATTATAGGGAAGCACAAGTTTAACATTTTCTACAGATTTATACTGGCCATTTGTTTTATTCTCATGAACTGTCCATTTATGTTTGCTTATTTTTCTAGTCTGATGTTCATGTTTTCCTTGTTATTTAGTAAAAACCAACAACTACTTTTTAATTCAATCAGCACTTTCCAGTTGTGTGTAATACTATAATAAACCTTTTCTCCTGATAAGCAGGGTATGACAGGAAAAAAGTAACTAAGGCCAGAGTTAGGTTATCAGGACAAGTCTGAAACACTGAGAAAAAATTACTGTCTCCCAAATGTTAGCCTAGCATCCTCCTTCAGGTTAGTTTAACTTCTCCCTGCACATTCTTATCTCCCTATCTAATGCTCTGCAAGTGAAAGATTGTTCATGGACTTGCTAGAGGGATAAGTGAGTCAGATCTTCTCATTGGCTTAGCAGTTCTTCCTCTCTGAGATCAATATTGTACAGATTCTTGAATTCCCCATTCACAAGGACATTTTTTTTACTAGTATGTAGTTTCAAATCTTTTTTTTTTTTTTTGCAAAGTTCTTTGTATTTAGTGTTTTTCCCTTTTTTTTCCTCCTTCAGGAATACACACACACACATATATAAGTATGTGTACATTCCATATGTTGGATTTTCTTAGTTATCTTCAATATTTGTCACTTTCTTTTGAAATCTTAATTTTTTAATTTTAAAAAATTTCTATTAACCTTCTTTTTCTCTTGAGGCATAAGCTGTTGTGTTTATTCATTCTTGTGTTCCTTTTAGTGTTCATTTCTGAAGTATTTTTCCTTACATCTCTAATTCTTGCCTGAGTTCTATGACTTACTTCTGAGATTTTCTAATTTACACTTATGTTCTCATCTCGTTTTATGTTACTTTCTTAATGTTAATAAGTGGTTGTAGTTTTGATCTATTCTGTAGGAAACATTCTTACAAAAGAGAGCTCTGTCTGTAGGAATATTATTCTGTTCCTTGCTCTCTCTGTTCTTATAACTTTGTATGGAGTTTGACTCTGACACTTTATTACTCATTTTTGTGTGAAATTTGCTTTTCTGACCTTTTTAAGAGGTTCAAGGTGACTTTCCTAACTTCATAAAGCTCCCTCTTCTGGTCTTTTCCTATAGCGTTCAAAAATAGGGTAGCTTCCTCCTGATACTTTTTGACACTATTTCTATTCCTATTCTTACCTAGATCTTCTCTCCTTCACGACTATCTCTATCCTCAATTCCAATCCTAGCAGGTTCTTCTCAGTGTGGGGACCTGTCCTGGAAGGTCACCACAGTAAGTTTCACAAGTTCATAAGAGCAAGAGTGCTCCAGTTCTTTATTAGTTCCCATGGTCAACCACCACTAGAATGGGCAAGACACTTTCCAGTTTCTCCCATGCAAATGTTGACACAATGCAAGGCTTGTGGCTGTTAGTGGTTTGTCCATACCTGCTTATATTTGAGATTTGAGGATACCTCTTCAATTGGTTTTGTTGTAAATGTTATCCATAGGTTTGTCCTTTATATCTAGTTGCTGTCTGTTTTTATATTGAAATCTAAAGAGATTCAAGAACTATGCTGCACTATCTTACCCCACAAAGACTGCTTATATAAATATCCCTTGAACAGAAAGTTCTCCTATATTGCTACTTTATTTATTTGTAAATACCTACATAAGATTGTATAGGTAATTAAGCTGAAATGCCTTTATAATTCCTCTCTGAAAGAATAATTAAGTCATAGTTATTATTTTCTGATTTAAAAAAATCAAGTTACTTCATTGGATGGGGACTCAGGTTGTTTACTTTTATTCACACCCATTAACTCAACCACTTTAAGTTTAGTCAGAAGCAGACTGCTGATGAAGAGATGTGCCAGAGGAAATGTAAAGGTATAGCCTCCTAGAAATCTGGCCAAGTTATGTATGGCTTGGAAAACAGGACCAGCAATCCACAGCAAAGCTGCCAGAGTGACAAGTAAGATTTAGAGCAGGGGTCAGCAAGTATTTTCTGTAAAGAACTAAACAGTAAATATTTTAGACTTTATGGGCCATATGGTATCTGTTCCAACTATTCATCTCTAAAAAAACCTAACAACATCCTGAGTGCCAGCATTCTGCCTAGCATGTAAAAGGCACTCAATACTTTCATTTTGATTCAACAAATATTTAATGTCTCTCACCACCTGTTCAGGGTTGGTAGCCCACGGCTGTTTCTCACTCCTCTTCAGGTTCTTACTCAAACTTACGCAAAGACAGCAAAGTGTAGGGGAGGAAAGAGAACCTTTGGAATGAATCAGGTCAGGGGTCAAATTTCAACTCTGTCACTTACTGCTGTATGACCTTGATCAGGTCCCTAACCCTATCTGAGCTTCTAAATTGGTGGTAGTCTCACCTATTTTGCAGAATTGTTGTGAGAATTAAAATAAGAAAATCTAAGTAAAGCACCTGAAATCATACACATAGAAGGCTTTTTAGAAATAGTAGTCCCTGTTCTCTCATTCAGTAACTATGCATTCAATTTTCTTGTGTTCATCATGATGAAAGACATAGGGGATACAGCACTGAGCATCACTATCTAATCGGGAAAAATTCACTGTCACCATACCTCTAATCCATCCAGGTGAAAGAAGTGAAAAGCAGCAATTCCTTCTCACCAAAACAATGGATAGTACCTACTTAAAGAGTACCCTGGGCAGAATTTTTGACAGTGGTGCCCACACAGGGCAGACCTCCTCCATCAGTTTCCAACAAAGGGCACACTATCTAGCCACTGGAATTCATATTCCAGAGCTTAGAGAGGCAAGCGCCACTGGTTGTGAGCTTGGCCAGACTGATTAAGGAGGAACAACCTGGCAAGTCATTTTGAGAAGGCTATTTATCCTTTCAATGAACTTGGTAGGGGCCAATCCTAACCTCTTAACTTACCTGTTGCTGCTGTTCCCTGGCCTTTTTTAGGTTGCTTTGGGGCTGTGTACTGGAAGAATTCATTTCCATGGCCAGCAGCTACTTGATCCAGTCCAAAAAGTGAGGCCAATCTGGCACTGTTAATAGAAAATGAAAATGACATTTCATTTGACATGTCTCAAACCTGGAATCATTATAAATACTACTCACCTCCAACCATTCAATACTTACTAGAAGTGGCAGCTAAGTGTCTTTGAAATCAAGATTGTATTTCTGATCTGAACAGCATCAGCTGACCTTACCCATTCATAGGACTGTGGTCATTTCTGTCTGGACCTTGGTTTCTGCATGTGTAAACTGAGGTGGCTGGTACAGATGCTCTCTATAGTCTTTTCAAACTGTAAATTCTTACCTTTAGCTAATTATAGTTTCCTACTTTTTACTAGTTTATTAAGTCAAAATAAAACTGTACTACACTTCATCAAACATGGTCCCATCTATCATTTCACCTACCAGGAAGATCCATCCTTTTATCATCACTTGCAATGAATCTTATGTCCCAACCATTCCACTTAAACTGCTCTTGCTAAAGTCACCTACAACCTCTTTGTTACTAAACAGTTTATCAGTTTTTATCTAATTTGGCTTTCACGCCATCTTTTTTACACTGTCAACTAAATTGTTCTTCAAACTTTCTTTGACTTCAGTGAGGATACCTGCAGAGTGGAAAAAGGAACTGGCCCAAATAAGACATCGGTAAATGGCAGTGTGATCCATTTCTTGTTGTCTTCCCATCTTTCTGGGTCCTCATTTAACATCCTGGACTCTTCTTCCTTCACCCAACTTTTAAATGTCCATCCTCCCAGGATTTTATACACTCCCTCCTTTGGGAATGTAATTTATTTACTTTGCTATCAAGTGCTATCCTAATGCTGATGATGCTCAAATCTGTATCCCCAGCCCAGAATTTGCTCTTGAGTGCAAACTCAGATACCTCACAGGCGACAGAAATGCAATATAGCCAAACCAAGAACTCTTATCTTCCAATCCCCAGTGCCCCAGCAAAATCTGGTCCCATTCTGTGCTCTCTCTCTCCTGGTGAACACATTTTGTGTTGTGGTCCCCAGACTGCCACCAGGTTCAGTGATTCTCTAGGACTCACAGACTCAGCATAGAGTTGTATTCATGGTTAAGGTCTATTGCAACGAAAAGATACACACCAACATGAGCAACAGGAAAAGGTACATTGGGGCAAAGTCCAGAGGAAACCAGGAGCAAGATTCTCCAGCAATGAGATGTAACATGTGTGACTAGAGACTCAGTGTCCAAGGTTTTTTATTGGGGACTGGTAAGTAGAAACCCTCTAGCATGTACCAAAATTCTACACTCCCAAAAAGAGGGCAATGGTCATAAATCATATTGTTTGTAGAGTTTAGACGAGTGAGTCACTCATCATTTACGGAAAGCTTTATTATCAGTGTGGGGAACTGTTTACCAATGAAGTTCCCAGATGCCAGCCAAGTGCCAACCTTGTAAACAGGACTTTCTAAAGATAATGGTCCCAGGTCTACTATGTTAGCTCATTTCTGCAAACATCCATAATGAAACTGAAATTTGGGCAATCACCCTTGACTTTTTCCCCCCTGGTGTTCATAACCAATGCCCAAGTCCATTTGATTTTATTTGCTAAACATTTCTAAAACCCATTCACTTCTCCCCATCTTCACTGCTACTTCCCTAATTCAGGCCACCATCACATCTACCTGCCTAGCATTATTACAACCTTCTGATTCATCCCTTTGCCTTGGTCTTGTCTGCTTCTTACCCATTCTCCCCACTGCATCTACAGTAATCTTTCTAAAATCCAAATTTTACCACGTCTTTTTCCCCCTTAAAACCGTCAAGAACACCACAATATTACCAAGATAAAATCCAAACTCCACAAGAAAACTTTACAAGACCCTTCTAAGACCTAGACTCTCCATATTTCTCCAGATTCCTATTTGGCCATTTTTCATCTTTCTGTGCTACAGCCACACTGAGGAGCTTTTCGTTTCTTAAATAAGGCCAGATCTTTCTAATTTCCAGCCTTTCAACATACTGTTCCTCCTCTCCCCTGAAAGATGCCCCTAATCTCAAAGTCTAGGTTAGATGACCTTCTAGGAGGTTCCTATAGAATTCTATACTTCATTTATTCAAGAAATGGGTGTCAGACACTGTGCTAAGTGCTGGGTATACACTGGTGAGCAAAACTGGTTTCTATTTTCAAGGAGCTTATATACTTTTAACAAGGAAATTAGATATTACATAATATATAATTGAAAACTGTAACATGAGCTCTAGAACTGGCAGCTGTTATATGGAGTTATGCTCCACAGATTAATAAAAGTTATTCGATCATTTATCATATATCATGACAATTGATTATTTATTATAATCACCACTTGACTGTATATTTCCCCTAGGGTCTAGTATGTAATAGGCTGACTCAATAAATGAATTCCAAATCTAGTCTAGCTCTGAGCTCCTCTTCTCCAAAGGCATCCTTAGTTTAGATGAAGTAAATATTGAAACTTCTCAAAACTTTTTTTGGCCTTTTCCTCAATAATTTTAATGTATACTCTAGACCAGCATTTTGCAAAATAAATTTAATCTAATTTGAAACTGTTACCTTGTTTTCTAAAGGTAGTGTACCATTAGCTTCATTTCAGTTCTCTGTTTTCTTCGGTACACTATGGGTATTGGATTTGCTATTTTAATTTGCACTTTTTTTCCCCAAGGGAAAAACAAAAGTATCATAGGTAAACAATATTCCACAGATGCTCTAAAGGCCAGCCAAATAATGACAATGTTAAGTCAATCCAAATGCCAGGTCAACCCAATTATCTTTCAGGTTAATTCTATTTTCTATTAATATTTTTAAATAAACTCTATATATAAACTTATAAATTATTATATTTTCCACTTCTAAAGTGTTCTCCATATCTATGTTAGCAAGTATGGGTTTGCTAACTCTGGGCTTTTGTCTCTATGTTTATAATTCATGAGAAAAATCATTACATCATTAATTACATCTTAAAAATAAATGGTAGCCAATAAACTTAGTTGCCAAAGTCTTCATCCAATCTTAGTTTTAAACTCCTTTTCTTTTCTCATCATAAATAGTAACAGATGCATTTGTGCTACATCAAGACATTTTAACAAATGGGGGTTCCTTTTTTTATTAAAGTACTTCTTTTATGAACTGTAGCAACAATCATTTACTTCTAAAATAATAATAATGGCACATGGGCAAACTGGTGGTTATCTGCTTGCCTGATTTCAAATCCAGGCTCTTTTAACTTTTTAGTTGTGTGACCCTGGGCAACTTACCTCTCTGAGTCTTAATTTCCCATTTGTAAAATGAATATAATGGTAAAAACTACCTCATGGAGGACTAGGGAGAACTATATATATATTACTTAATACAGTGCCTGGCACTGGGTAAGTACACCATATATGTTTTATATTCATGTGCACAAATATCCTATCTCTTCCATCTCCTCCTCCTCCTCATGCAACTATAAACTGATATTAGCAAAAATACAGATCTGAGAAAGGTCTCAAAAATCACCGAGGACAAACTCTATTGTTTAATAGTATGGAGAGCAAATGATAAGAAGTGACTTGTCCCAAGTCACACTCCTAACTAGGGCAGAACCAACATTATAACCTAGGCTTTAATGTATCTTTTATGGAATTTAAAAGTGCTGATGATCAGTTCCAGATGATCATTTTCTACTTTTATACTGGCGATTTATCATTACTATGCTAATCAGATTTGCTTTCATATACCTTTTATATAATCTAAAACACAAGCACATATATAACTGGCCCCTTAAAAATGCTTTGTGATTATTAATACTAGATTGATTTTTATTCCACTACTAAACTGGAAGTTTCTTAGGTGCAGAAACTGTGCCTTATCTCTATAAGTAGTAGCTGAAACCAAGCATTGTATACTTAGTAGGCATTCACAAATTTCATTTCAAAGTCACAATGCTGAGGAAAGGACTAAGACAAAAAAAAAAATCAAACCTGATTATTACTTCTAGGTTAACCATGGACTTTAAGAGGCCCAGAAACTTGGAACACAGATTATCAATCATCTAGATAGCCACTGTAGGCACTAATACTCTCTTTTCTATTTGGCTTGAATATCCTAAATGGAATCAAGTTAGTCATATATTTAAGTCTAGATACTTAAAAATTAATAAGTATATTTACAGTAAATTACAGTTATAAAAGAGGAAGTGAAAACAGCTGCAGTGCTTACTGTCATATGTTCTACTTCCTTAGAGAAACCAAAGAAGGAATAGCTGAATCAGAGAATAATGGTGAAACTTTCTATATTCACAAGCTTAAATTTGGTTTTTCTGGTTATTACTGGGAACAAAAAATAAGTTATCTGTATAACTTGTTTACCAAGCCTTTTATCATTCAATTGGCTGTTTTCTAAGTTTAAGAGCACAGTCATATGACTAGAACTAAAGCATTTCAGGTCCTTGATGAGCCTGCTCAGGAAAGCAGCACAGCTAAACCATTAAGAACTTATCTCAGGCCAGGAATCTGAAAAAGAGCACATGACTGTCATTATTTACTCTGTAATTTTCAGTCAGTACTGGATTGCTTGTTGCATGAAAGTTGGGAGCCCTAACATTCATTTGTAGACTTTCCCAAATACTTTCACCTAGTGAAAAATGTGAATTCAAAGTATATCTTGTAAATTTTCACAAGGCACATCTATATACAAAACAGTTTTGTATGAAGAAACAATTCAAAGAGCTTACTACACAGCAGTAACAGCAGTAGGCTGGATTGTGTGGAAATTTAAGTGAATGTTTTGGGTGGAATAGGGCAAAAAGGAATCAAAGTACAGCTTATCTCTAAAATAACTGAGCAACTGAAAAAACCCAACATGGAAATAAGTGGACAGAGTCCATCTTAAATGGGTGTAGGGGTAGAACAGGGTAGTGTGTGTGAAAAGAGGACTTAAGAATAGGTAACACATAGCGTGTCACACCAACTCAAAAGATCCTATTTAAGAGCAAAAGAGAGCCAGTGTCATTTTATGGCCATTCATGTATTGAAATCTCCACCAGGACTGAAAGCAACTTGAGAGCAAACACAGCAGCTTAATAATCTTTACAACCTCTTAGGATTTAGTCGAACGAGATATATATGTTGGTGTATTCATCATTCTTCAATACATTTCTTAATTAACAGATGTTCAAAGAAAGGCTCTGCAAGGATCAGAACTTGGCAGCTCACAAGTTTGAGGGGAGTCATGATGTCTATTGACACAAGGGAAATGGCTGAACTGATTGACTGAAGACTTGCACCCCCAAGGTAGTATATAACACTGGGGAGAGCAGGTGACAGGGACTGCAGTCTCTTAGATTGGTTTTAAGATTCATAGTGCAATTTCACAGCTTTATTCACTCAACAGGCACTTTCTGAGCACTCACCAAGTGCCAGGTACTTTCTGAGCGCTAGGCAGAGATGAGCAGAAATAAGCTCGTCTCTGCCTAGCTAGGCAGAGATAAGAGGTCCCTGTCCTCTCAGGGCTCATACTCTAGTAGATTCCGTGTGCAAGGATAGAGGTAAACACGTCTTTATGAGAATAAGGAAGAGAAAGGAATTCCTTCTGCCTAGGGCTGTGGGAGAACAGAAAGCACCAAAAAGGTAATATCTGACTGGAGTTCACACACCAAGGCCAATTCTTAAGTGTCACTCCCTTGTCCACGGAGGAGAGAAAGCCCCATAAAAACTCTGAAAAGGCACGTAGTCTCATCAGCAACCATCTGCATTTCACAGGAGAAACCGTGACCCATACAGCAAAAAGCGAACCTCTGAGTCATACTGCGTGCCAAGGGAGATGCCAGGTCCAGAATGCAAGTGGACACAGCACAGTTTAGAGCTATGCTTGTATTCTGAGCTGTAGAGCATTGGAATGCGGCAAAAAGGTGTGGACCCGGAAGTTGGGAAGAGGTTCTGATAAGAGAGCAACCCCTCCAACCAGTTGTGCGGCTTCCTCAGCCACGCCCTCTGTCCCACGCTTCTCGGTCACTCACCCGCCACTAGGCGAGAGGAAGTCTGTGTCGTCTTCGTCGCCAGCACCGAACATCGCGCTGGCTTTCGCCCCGCTGCCGGGAGGAAGTCGGAGCGTTTCCAAGGCCTTTAGCCGCTAACGTCGTGAAATGCCGCGACAGCGTGCTGCTTTCCGGCAGGATGAACTCTCGCACGGTTGCTGGGCTAAGAGGAGACACTACACTCTGGAGGAGTCGGGCAAATGCAAACGGAAGAGCCTCGAGGCAAGCGCGCCTCATGACGTAAGGCTTCTTCAGCCTGAAGAGGCGGTGAAATCCGCGGGAGCTCCGAAGTCCTGCGCAGGGATTGGCTAACGAGGCAGGGGGCGGAGCAGGGGCGGAGCAGGGGCGGGAACCGGAGGCCTTGGTGGCGGTCGTGTACACGTCGAACCGGGCAGGAGTGGAGGGGGCTTCAGAAGGTCTTGAGGAGGTGACGGGTTAAGCTTCTGAAAGGGAGACACCAATTGCGGGTCTCGATCTGGGAAGGTAAGACCTCCTCCGCCCATCTCTCAACCCTGGCGGGAGCACAGTCCTTTTCCCTCCGGGACAAGGATCCTCCACGCCACTCTTCTCAGCTCGGCAAAAGGAGAAAGGGCCCGGGATTGGCAGTCTGGAGACCTGAGCTTTCGGCACGGCCCCTACAGTGACATAGCTGGAGTGACCTTGAGGCAGGATGTTCGGTATCTCAGTATCCCCGTCTGTAAAAAGGCTTGACGCCCCTGCCACTAGACCCCTGTGGCCTATGTCGATATTCATTCAACGGTCTATTTGTCCAGTGCTTCTGTGTGCCGGTTGGTCAAGAAGCTTTTAGACCTAGGAGGTCATCGAATACAATCCAGTTCTCCTCATAATCCCAGAATTTACAAATAGGGAAAGAAGAAACCAAGCACTTGAATGACTAGGCCGAGGTCACACAATAAAGGGCAGACTGGGCCTGGAAACGTGTTCTCTTGATTCAAGATTTAGTGAGCTGATGGGTGAACATGAACCCGGTAAGCACTATGTGTGCTTAGGGAGTGGTTATTGCGACTGGCGTACATCTTGAGAGAAGTCCCCTCTGTGGAGTCCAGCAATGCGGGTTAGAAGATGCAAGAGAGCTGAGATATTCTGGGGGTGGGTGATGGCACGGAGGAAACTTTAGAAGCTGAAAATCCCCAGCCTGACCTTGGCCTGGGTTTTGCTTAGTCTTCCTGCCATACACCTAAATCAATATCAGTTGTTGCCGACTTCTTTGCCTCTGGGTTCCACTCTTTGTATCTTATATGTCTTTGGTTAACCTGTTATAATTCTTGGAACAATCTTCAGGTACTCTTGGTGTGGATAAGCAGATAATGTCCCACTGTAGTATCCATTTCCATACATCTCACTGGAATTCTTTCACTCTGGGCTTCTTTCAATCAGGTTAGCATAACAGGTATCCCTTTCCTGAATGTTTTAATCTGTTAGCATAAAATTGAAGTTGAGTGATGGGTACCTCCTCCCAGAGAACTTCGAACCTCTTGGCACTTCACTTATGCTTTTTATTGTAGTTTGTGTACTTCTAAATTGTAAGCTCCTCAAGGACAGGGACTGTTTTATTCATCTTGATGTCTCCTGTGTCACAGAGCACAATGCCTTCTTTCCTATAATGGGTTCTTATTTTTTTTTTTTTTGTTAGATTGAGTAATGCAATTCATCCCTGTTTTCTTATTCCTTAATTTACTCCCTTGGGATTTTTTCCCCGTGTGACCCGGAGAGCCCAGTAATGGCTCTTGCCTTTTATAGGTAGCTTCCAAAAAGATAAAAATGCTATACTAGCTGTGAACTGTCTGGGTTGCTTAGTCTTTTTTATTAAGATGATTTGAGCATTGTTTAAAGCTCTGAGGGAGGGGAAAGATGGAAATAAGATAGCTAGAAATATTATATAAAACTCTAATTTTTGTTGGTAAAGAATTCTTCTGTTGAAATGAAGGATAGGGCTATTGTATGCTTCCCGTGTTTATTTTACAGATGAAGATGGTTAAAGCAGTGAAGGTTGACAGTGTTAAAGTAATGGTGCAACTGGAATCTAAGCACTAGAGCAGGAACCCTTTGCAATAGCTCTGTTTAAAATATGAATTTGGCTACTTTTCAGGAAATAAAAGAATGAACTACATAAGTTATATAGCTCTTTTTAACTCCTCTCCCTAGGACTGCTCTCTGAAACATCTGAATAGTGCTTTTAAAAAACACTGATAGATCATTTGAATGTTAATTCGCATTCTTAAGTGGGGATGTTTTTATTTAGGATGTATAAGTAACCTTTTTGGATAGGCAGAAATCCTAAAATCTGGATTAGACTTTTTGGTGATTGGAACACCACAAATATGCCTGCTGAGATCACATTGTGGGAACACACTTGTTGGTTCTGATGGGCAGTATAAGGAAGTGGAAGATAGCGGTGAGGCTTCCTTAGCCTTTGAACTTCAGAACTCAGTGCTCTTAAAAAGCCACTGTCTTCCTGAATTAGACTATGAGACTAGAGATCAGGATACCTGAATTCCTGTCCCAGGCCCTTCATCTTACTCTCTGAGCTTAGGCCATGTCCCCTAAACACTTCGTAAAAGGAGTGGATTAGATCCAGACATCTATCTTTTAAGTACTGCTGGGGATACACAGTTAAGTAAGGCACGACCCTGATCTCGGATTTAATTAAACGTTTTTGTTTGTTTGTTTTGCTTAATTATACAGCTTTTAGATGTGTTTATAAAATGTATTGACCCCCCTGAAAATTAATCAGGAAGCAGCAGTTTCAACAATTCCTTTCAAAATCAGCAATCTTGCTATAGAAATGACAACTTTAATATACAGGTATACCCATACTAATCTGTACTGATGAATGCAGTATACTATTTAGTCACTGAAAACAAGAATGATAGAACACAATTCAAGAACTATTATCTGTAAATCTGCTATGTGTAAAGTACTGTACAGGGTGTTGCCTAGGATAGGAAGATGAGTTAGTCGTTGTGCTTGTCTTCAAATTACTTAATATTAATAGTTATGTAGTGTGGATAATTGGTTACACAAATAGCCATAACAGAAGATATATCAAAGCAAGTCCCATATGTAGAAATTAATTATTGTAAGATTTCAAGGAAATAAGTGATCATATCCAGTCTGGAGAAGGTAGTAGAGTTAGATATGGGCTTTGGAGACAAGTGGGATTCTAAGTGGAAGTGAGCAAGTAAGCCTTCCCAGGTTGAAGGGGTGGCTTTGGCAAAAACACAAAGGAAGGAAAGAAGGCACAAATTTCCTACAAGATAAAGTTGCCCTCTTATTAGAACAATAGGGCCAGTCATTGGTTAACGAAAAGTAAGTTAAAGCAGGGATTTATACAGATATTAATTACATGCAGACCTTAAACATTTTATTTTAACCTAAAATGTAAACATCTTTTTGCCATTCTTTTAACACAGTCTTTTCTTAGAGTGTGGGTCTCAGGGACCTGAAAACTACAGTGTGAGGGCCAAGTCACATCCTAACCTACTGTCTGTTTCTGTAAATAAAGTTTTATTGGAACATAGCCATGCTTATTTGTTTACATATTATCTGTGGCTACTTTCACATACAAAGAAGAGTTGAGTAGTTATGTATATCACCTTTATCTAGTCTCTCCAAAGCTTTCAACTTGGTTTTCAAAGGAACAACTACTGGAAAGTCTATAGCATAGTAGTTAAATTCTTAAGCTCTGGAGCCAAATTATTTTGCCATGTATTAGTTCTGTGGGCCTAAGGCAAGTTGCTCAATTTCCTTCTTTATAAAATATGAACAGTAATAGTATCTGGTTCCTAGAATTCTTGTGAAGATTATATGAGTTATTCATAGCACTTAGAACAGCACCTATAGTACGTGCAGTTAGTAAGTACACAATATTAGCACTGCTGTTGTCTCGCTCTTCTCATTTATACTAAAGTGCTTTTCATAATACCTTATTAATTATATATTTATGATAATAAGCACAACTGGCTTAAGTTGGTTTGTGAACAGACTCAACTAACACCTTTTATTAGCACATTAACTTCACTGAGAGGGAGAGCAGAAGTGTTGCTTCTATGATATTGGAGAATAGCCTAGCCTAGTGTGTTATCCGTTAGGTTGGTTAAGAGAGTTTCATGGGATAGTTTGCTAAGAGTATAAAATAACAGTATTCATAGGGAAGTACGAATTGGATTGAAATGGAAAAATTGACCATATTTGTCAAATACCTGGAAGCAAAAGGTGACAAGTTTATACTTAACCTAGTAGGAAATGGAATTTTGTATTCCAAATGACATAGTGATGTAAAAAATTTTCAAATGGTTTAGAAGCATATGAAGTAAAAAGTAAATTTCCCTAGCCCCACTTTATGTGAGTAGCCATTTCATTTTTCCAATATTCCTTAGAATGTAGAGTTGTATGAGGATTGAATGAAATAAAGCATGGTAAACACTGCTTGGGGCACTGGTATTAATCTATTAAAAACCTCAATCCAGTTTTTTTGGATTATCTCAGTTTCAAATTGAGGAAAGTAAAGGTTCTAGACTCAATGTGAATAAAATTAAATGACTGTTCTAAAGGTGGTAATTTATACTATACTTCTGAGGGTCTTCAATCCTTCAGTTCTTCTCCTTGTTCTAATTTGGCTGTGCTTTATGCCATCCTCACCAGAAGTGCTACAAAAGAGAGAAAGATGACATAATTATCACTGGAAAGTCAAGTGTTTACAGTGACAAGATGACTTCAGCTAGTGGAAGATGTCAGATAAATCAGTGACCAGGGGCACCCAGATATCTCTGCCATATAAAATTGGCAAGCCAGGCATGATTAGAGGGAAGGGAGAGAGGTGAGAAGGCAAGTTGTTGATACCTCCACTTTACTCCCACATGCAGATTTTATCATAATAGATCCATTTAAAAAATCAGGTTTTCTGTAGTTTATGACAGAGAATGAGAAGTCACCAAGAATCTGATACTACATTAAAATGAGCAGCTTATGCCAAAAGAAATCTTATGGTAGGGACTGGGAAGGAAATGCTTTTGAAGTTCCATTGCTTTGAGTAATATTTCATAATTTAGGTAACATCCCCCAGCAGAGGAGGGGCCCATCCTTAGGAATGCAAAGCCCTGCAGAGAAGGAAAGGGTTGAGGAGGGTCCACCCTACCTCTTTTCCTTTATACAAAGGCCCTAGGCTTTTGTATACAACCTGTTTTTGTAGGCTGAGGACATTATGCAATACAGCAAAAGGAGATGGAAACCTGCATTGCAAAAGTAAATATGAGGAATGATTTGGAGAGAACTCATAAAGAATAAAACTCTAGCAACCAGTGAAATATTAGAAGACCTTTTTTAGCCAAGTTGAGTCTTTCCCTGAATATGTAATAGAGTTATTATAGAACTATACTGAGTGTTTAAATAATTTTGAAGCAATTTAGAGAATGTAGTCATTCAGTTTATGAAATGGAAGGCAGTGGAATGCTGCTAACTATGCACTCGTAGGCCCCATTCCTCTCCCCGACCTTTTCTAATGGCTTTTTATCAGCTCCTACACAACCCTGTGCACAGTCTATATCTTAGTACATCTCATATTGTATCTTAATTATTTTAATTATTATATTTGTATGTATTCCTTCTCTACCAAACTAGGCGTCTCTAAGTTAGGGATTCATCATGGTACTGTCACTCAATAGGTGCACAATAAATTTGAATGAATGAATGAATAAATGAAGAGACTGAGTTCCTTGGGGTCACATAGATGATAAGCCCCAAGAGCCAAATCTAGAACCCAGATCTTCTGATTCCTGGCCTAGTACTTTTCCATCATACCATTCAGCTTCTATCTGAGGTATTGAGTAACTTTTCCCATTTTCATTTAGAGTCTCTGTGCATTTTCATTAAATCATCCCTTATTAATTAAAAAGAGAGAAGAGTAAAAAAGAAACAGTTAAGATGGTATCTAGTGTCTGCCTCACACCAAATTAAGTCCCAGTATTCTTCACAAGCAAACCGACAACAGTGTAATCTAGAGATAATTGAAATCCTATCTATTGTAACTAAAGAAAAGTTTAAGTGAGGAATACTTTTGCCTGCCTTTGATTATAATGAGAAGACAGTTCAAGCAATGCTTTGCTGATAGAATTGACCCTTGAACAACATGGGTTTGAAATGTGAAGGTCCATTAATAGATTTTTCCAATAAATATAGTTAGTTCTCTGTATTCCTGAGTTTTGCATCTGCATATTCAACCAACTGCAGATCAAATACAGTGTTTTCATGGATGCAGAGGGCTGACTGTATGTATTGTTCTATGCCATTTTATACAAGGGACTTGAGCATCCATGGATTTTGATATCTGTGGAAGTTCTAGAACCAATCCTGAGGAACAACTGTAGTTAAGTTTTGGGGGAGTCAAAAGTTACAAATTTTCAACTACACAGAGGTCAGTACACCTAACCCCCACATTTTTCAAGGGTCACGTGTGTGTGTGTGTGTGTGTGTGTGTGTGTGTGTGTGTGTGTGTGACTAGCTAGTATTCTTTAAATCAAACTATAAGAGATTATATACTTTAAGTGACATGAGAGTGGTCTCTGTGTGTGACTTGGACATCTCCTTTAAGAGATTAATTTTGTCATCTAATGAGTAAGCTGTTACTGATAATATGTCATATTTACTATACCTTAGAATTAAAAGATTTGAACATTTTATTTGAGCCTTGGAAACCTGTGAGATTGTCAGGGGAGGAATTTTTATATCCATTTTGCAGTAAATAAACATACTTTCTGGGTTTAGGTGATTTGCTTAATGTCACAAGGCTAATGATGGAAACTTGTGTCTTTAGCTCAGCGTCTCTGATGCCTAGTCCAGTGCTTTCTACATTTTTATCACAGCATCTATAAAACAGTCTGAAAACTTATTACATAAGTCATACTAAAGCACTCATGGTTAACACATTGGACATGTGTCAAGACTACAAAAGGGTCCAGTAAGAGGAGTGTGAAAGGGTGCATCTTGTGATTGCTTTATTCCAGCATGTGGCTTAGCCAACAACAAAGAGTATCAGAGAAATGGAGTATAGTAGCCAGGAGATCCACTCCCCATTGGACTTAGGCCCTTCTATCATTGCATAACTAAAAGACCTTTTCAGTTTGTTTGCTTGACATATCAAATTTGAGTTGTCCTATTCAGACCAGACAAATAAAAGCTTTTCTAAAGCCTTTGTGAAAATTGTAGTTGTACACTTGATCTTATTTGTACAGAAAGATGAGAGTGGGCAAGAGAAACAGGAACTTCTATGTTATTTGCCACTAAAACAGGATTTGTAAAGCTCAGAAACCCCTCCGGCTTAGCTGCTTCCCAGCAAACCATCTGGAGAAATGGGAGGGTTGGGGAAAGTGGTTAGCCTACTGTTACCGAAGCCTTATATGAGAAGCAAATGTTATGGGTTCAGTTGACTAATGAGTATATTAATATCATTATTCAATAACATGGGCCTCAGTTTCCCCATCTATAAAATAAAGGAGTTGGACTTAAATTTTAATTCTTTTGAAATAGGAAATATATTCATCTGGTTCAGAATTCAAAAAGTACACATGCATGTTTAGTGGAAAATGTTCCTTCTGCTCCTAATCCACATCTGACCAGTTAGTTCCCCTCCAATGGATCACAATGTCACCACTTTCTTGTAAAAGTGTTTACAAACAATTTGTATACACTTTTTTCCCTTTAAAATTTGTTTATAAATGATAGCATACAGCACACTTGCTTTTTTAATCATACTTTGGAGATCATTCTATATTAGTATATAAAAACAGCTTATTCTAGTTTATGGTGGCGAAGTATTCCATTTTATGGACGTGATAATTTATTTCATCCGTGCCCTATCAGTGAACATTTAGGTTGTATTTTCAGTATTTTGCTTTTACAGACAGTACAGTTCTGTGACAGAAAACTTTGTTTATCTGACATTTTATTACATCTGAAGGGTAGATATTTAGTGGAATTACTAGCTCAAAGTCTGCATCAGACGATAGACTCTTTTAGTTCTGATATTCTATGAGATTTTAATTATAAATGAATAGTGAAAAAGATGAGAAGATATTATTTTCTTGAAAACATCTTAATTTCTATCTCTTGCTATTCAGAGACTACATCTTAAATACCAAGTATAGGCAACCTCACCAAAAGTCACCTCTATTGTGATTCTATAGATTTATCTAGTTCTGTTTGGTGTGATATTACTCAAGAGCTAATTTGTAAGGTGAATGTTATAAACTTAGGACAAAAGAGAACTGTCTCCCATCTACTTTTACCAGTACTTACCACATAGAGGATTCCGAAGATTAGCTGGTTATCACAGTAAATTAAAATGGAAAGATAAACAGAGAGCCTAACTAATCTCTGTCTGTGTGTTTTTTACTGGCTTCCCCGGTCTTTTGATGATTGTAGGATGTGTGATAATTTTATGAAATGGGTGATGCGATAACAATCACCTGTGTTTTTTGAGGTGCTAGGGACCATAAGCAAATCAGAATTAATATCATCCCTTCATACTTTTTTTTTTTTTTTACCATACCTGCTAACCTTCCTTCCCACCTTTTCTCATCTCCATCATTCTCTCCCTAGGTACATTAAGCCATTTATCAAATTTATTCTAAATAACTGGTTTCAACCAAAGCCTCCATCCTCTTCATTTCTAAATTTCCTATAGCCTTAGGGATATAGAGTACTTTAATACTTGTTGAATTGAGTTTGGGTAAATGTCAGAGTACTCTAACTCTAGCCTCTACTTGGCTACTCTCTCAAGTTATCCTTCCTTTTCCCTGTGCAGCATGGCACATCTTCCAGCCCACCCCTATGCATACCTAATGTGATTCAGGAAGGGGCAGAAGGCCAAGTAGTTTATCTTGAAAAGGAGTATGTGTCTGTGTATGTTGAAGTAAATATTCATACATATTCTGTTGGCTCCCATTGCCATTCTTTGTGCTACAGTTAAAAATTTGGAACCTTATTTATTTAGCTCCACACTAGTAGTAGCTATGGAGTTAGACATACTCAGTAGGAATAATCTAGGAATATGCACTTAAAAATAAACATATTATCTTTTTATTCCCACAAATCTCATTTTATGTATGAAGTTATAAAGATCATAGTGACTATTAGATAAATATAAACTCTGGCTTATAAATGAATGTTGTACATTTAGAAGAGACAATTTGATTAGTGTTGACTCTTGATTTTAGAATAAAGACACTTGACTATTGGCCATGCTTTAAGCTCTCGTGGACTCTCTGTGAGATAGCTCTAATAAACTCTGTGGGACAGGAGAAAACCAAGCCCATCCGTGGACTATTACTCCTTATAGTTAAGGATGACAGGATTAATGTGCAGTTCACCCAGGTAGGTCCTGACTTTCCAAATATAAGCTTTCTTTAGTGCCAAATTCCCAGGGTAAATTACTGCTGAGTAGCTCAAACTAGATGCGTCACTAGGCTTCTTTCTACATTTAGACAGCTTGTAAAAGGCCCATGAATTTTCTAGAAACTGTCTGTGAAAAGAATTTCCTTTATTATTTTTTCAGAAACATCACAAAGTGCATGGTGCCATTGTATGGCTTAGAATTAAGGGGCAGAACTACTACTCCTTACCTACTCTTAAGAAACTAAAATGTAGGAAAGATAAGATGTGCAAAAACATATTTCCGTATATTTCAATACGGCATTTTGAGCACATCTCTTTTCCTTTCCAAAATCCTAATGAAATGTTCTTGCTTCGTCAGCACATACACAAAATCCTAATGAAATAACTATAGAAATAAAAAAATAAGAATGTGATATTATGATTTATAATAAAATATATTTCATTTTCATTCCATTTCTGGCACAGAGCTCCTAAAACTCTTGTGATTTCCTAAGTGAAAAGGGCAATAAAGGTGTCTTTTGTTATGTTAATGAGGTGACTTTTGGAAAGCCCCTGTGTCTTCTAAGGATTGGGGCCGGTTGCCATTGAATCCTACCAGTGATTAGAGGGTTGTAATGTTCAGTTCCACCCCGACATCTGGGAACAGGGAAAGGCTGGAGATTGGGTTCAGTCTCCAATGGCCAATTATTTAATCAATCATGTCTACATAAGCCTCCCTAAAAATCCAAAACAGTGGGGTTCAGAGAGCTTGCTTGTTGGGGAACTCAAATGCTTCCTTAGGCCACTGTGCTGGGCCCCAGGCTCTAGGACAGAAGCTCTTTTGTTCAGACCTCTTCCTACCTATATCTTAATCTGTTGATCTGTAGCCTTTAATATCCTTTGTAGTAAATGGGTACTCTGATGAGTAAATGGGTTTCCTGAGTTCTGTGAGCTGCTCTGGCAAATTTAACAGAACCCAAGGAGAGAGAGTCGTGAGAACCTCTGATACAAAGCCAGTTGGTCAGAAGCATGGGTAACAATCTGGGGTTATTACTGGCATCTAAAGTGAAGGGCAGTCTCGTGGGACCGAGCCCTCAACCTGTGGAATCTGATGATATCTCCGGGTAGGTAGTATAAAGAATCTCATTGAATTGTTGGACACCCAGCTGGTACTGGAGAATTGCTTGGTGATTATGAAACACCCTCCCCCCATTAAAAAAAAAAAAAGTTTTTTATAATTAGAAAAGAGGGAGTAAGAAGCCTGAAGCTTTGAGACATTTCAAAGAAAGTGGATGCAGATCAGAATCAAATTGAAGCAATTGCTGACCGCCTGATATAATATAGGTGAAGGATGTCCCTGCCTGTGAAGTTAAATGGGTAGGATTCACTAGTTAGCACACCCTGAAAACTCCTAAATGGAGAACAGCAGAGGTTAGAAAGAAAGGTTAGCTATGGAGTAATGGGTGAAGGAAAAATAAAAAAACTTGGGGAATTGTAGCTATGCCAAGTTTAGAAAGAACAGTAGGTTAAAAGTAATAGTAATGAATAGTTATCAAAGCCTTAAGGTGCTTAGGCAGTGTGCTGTTTAGGTGCACACTGTCATGAGGTACATGCTATTGTCATCCCCATTTTAGGGGAAACTAACTTGCCCTCTTAGCTACTAACTGAACTCCTTAAAACAATTCTATGGGGTAGGCTGCGTTTATTATCCCTATTTTAGAGTGGAGCCAGAGAGATGTTAAATTATTTGCCTGAGGGGGCCACAACCAGAAGGTATAGTTTACCAGTTAGAGAATGAGTATAGCTCCCTGTATACTTGGAGAGTCACCATAAAAAAGGAAGAGTTATCTTTTCTGCCCACAGCTTCCTCTTGGTTTTTTATTTGTTTGTTTGTTTTTAGTGACGTAGTCAGGATTTCAAACAATTTACAATCTCAAAAAGGCAGGAGTTGGTGGTTAGAGACAGACCCTAGAGTGCTAAACTGGGAGCAAATCTTAAATTTCATGAATCATGTTGAGAACTAACATCCAACAATTTCTTCATACAAAACAATGCATTTGAGGTTTGTGTTTCTGGTGGTTCAATTCCTATTTCACAACTAATCTAGAACAATAAAACTACAGAAAATATATAATTTTCCTTTCATCTGGAATGCAAAGATTTTATTCACACAGTGGGTGAAAAAACCTTTCTCAAATCCCAGAGATGAGCCATCAATAATTCAGTGTTAGTTAAGAAGACTCTTTGATTATTAGGTGGCAGTATGTATAAAGTTTAAGTGAGATTAGCTCTGTGGCCTTTTGGAATATCAAAATAAATGCTTTGTTTTAGATCCTGGTTGAATCTTTACTTTTTTTCTTTCTTTCTTTTTTTTTTTTTTTAAAGCTCTAACTTGTTAAACATCCAGTTCTTAAATTCTTTGTACTATATATCTATATTATACATATTTTTAATTCAAAACTGAAATTCTCAAATTTTAAAGTACAGAAGACTTGCCTGTATAGTTTGATAAATATCTAGATACTGAAGCCTCATTTCCTAAGAGAAGATTCAATAGTCTGGAGTAGGGTCTATTTTTTTTCATTTTTAGCCAAACATCTCAGATGATTCTGATTCAGTGGTCCTTAGACCACACTTTGAGAAATTCTTGAGTCGGGAGGAAAGTAATTAACATTTATTATTTATAATGTATGTTATCAATGTGCCAGTCACTTTTATATATATTTTGACATTTCATATTCAAAATATGGTGAGATTTTATTATCTTAGTTTTATGTATATGTATTATCCCCACAAAGTTTTAGCAACTTGTTCTAAGTTCCAAAGATGGCATAGCCTTATGACAGCAGTCTGACTCGAAGAACCAGGAGGGCTCTTGCTCTTACTGTTTCTGCTATGGGAGGGTATCTCTCAGTAGAGATAATGATTTTAAAGTTGGTAATTTGGAAATTGTTAGAAAGCAATATGATCAGTATGCTCTGAAATGTGCTTGATAAGCAAGTGTTAAAGCCACTGAAATGTTAGAATGTCTAAAGCATATCATCTGATATTCAGAATGCATTTAGAGAAGTATACATTTGTTTGTCATTGAAACAATATATTACATACCTAAACTTTTCTAATTGAAATAGGCTCCAAAGATGAGTTATTCTGTCTCTTCACTAAGGAAACTGTGACCATAAAGATTGAATTACCTAATATGTTGGAAGAACCAGGCTGGAATCAGAATCTCCTGATTTCTAGTCTTAAGTTCTTTCAAACTGTAATAATGATAAAAGTTAAGGTGGGCTCCAATCCGTATGTTGCCTGAGAATTATCAAAAAGACTGTTAAATCAGTGGTTGGGAATGATGACTCTCTGTGACAATAATCAACATTTGAAAGTTCACACAAAGACATAATAATGAGAGGTGATCTGGTATTTTAAAGGATTAGAATAAATTGTGACATTTTTATGGGTTATTCTTTAAAATTTCTTTTCTAACACTGAAAATATGTAGCAGAATGGCAGTTGGGGCTTTTGTGAATTTTAACAAAATGCCGAAATGTGACCTGGAGCTAGGTTATATGGAAGTTTATTCTCACCGAACTCAGAGCCACATAGAGGTGGAGCAGCCAAGAGTACTGCCAGTAACAGTTTTAGCATAAATTGTATGCCTTAACATGGTATAAAGGACTGCTAGCTACTCTGGAGGTAGGTAACAATTAGAGTTAGCTCCTCTTGCACAACTTAAAGCGCAAGGACTTCATAGACTTGACAAGGTTCTTGAATAACTTGACATTTGTTTACTCCAAATGTAGGAAATATCCCCTTGTGCTTCCCAAATAGAAATAGGTCTATGTTTTTCTTTCTAAGCTTCTCTCAAAACTACAACTGTTTCCTTATCTCTCAAAACTACAACTCTGTTTCTAAGCTTCTCTCAAAACTACAACTCTGAGTTGCTCCCAGAAAGCAAAACAGCTAACTTTGTGTTGAAACAGGGTTGCAAGATGGTTGAATGAAAGTACCATGATACAAGTAATAGAAAGACCACTGGACTTGAGGTCGGAATCTGGATTCTAATTACAGCGTGCCACTAGACTGCCACATGTCCTTAGCTAGTCTGTTAACTTTCTGTATCTTAATTTACCGATTTTCCATCTACAAAACGATTGGTCATTCTTGTTTAATCAAGGCTTGTCCTTCAAGTACAGTAGTTTGGAAACTTACTACATTTTTGTAGCTCAGCAGAAAAACCTGAGAACATGCCACAAAAGTAAATGAAATTACAATTGAACCCACGTTAAGAATCACTCAACAAATATTTATTGAATGTCTACCTAAAGGGTATACTAGACTGCAGTAGCCTTAACCTAAGCTTTACAATACATCTGTAAACAAGATGTGAATATTTTTCTTCAGCCTTGAGATTGAGCCCTCACAGAACATAATAATAGTAACACAGAATATTAATAATGCTTTTGTATATCTCATGTGGTCTTTTTTTTCTTTCAGTAGTTCTTCCCAATTATTATATTATTTGAATCATATAACAACCCTGAAGGAGAGCAAAACATATTATCTCCATGTTTCCCTGAGTTTTGAATGAGACTCTGAAACTCAGAGATCAAAAGTGATTCTCAGGTGGGGTGATGTTGTCCTCCAGGGGAATTTGGCAGTGTCTATTAGAGATATTTTTGGTGGTCACAACTGGGATGGTGCTACTGGCATTTAGTGAGTAAAGGCTAGGGATACTGTTAAACATTTCACACAGGCTAGCTCATACAACAAAGAATTATTCAGCCCCAAATGTTAATAATGCTAAGATTGAGAAACTCTGACATAGGCATTTTACCCAAAAGAATACAAAGTGATGGAGTTGGATGAACCAAAATCCAGATCTTGGATTCAGTCTAGTGTGTTTTCCACTGTACCTAAAACAGGGCATTAAAAAATTGAGTCACATAAAATCTGGATTTATTGCTAATGTTTTGAGGATGTATGAATGAAAATTGAGGTTTGTTGATATCACTGTTGAAGATTTTCATGTATAGTACAGATTGTATAATCCAGTGAAAATCTATTAAGCATTTGCTGTGTGTCTTACAGTCTGCTGTCCATGTCTAACAGGGAACTTCATCTACTTTCATTGTTTTTTTAAAAATTTATTGAGCAACTACCAAATTTGAGTCATTTACCCAAGTGTCCATTGAAATCTGGGCACAGCCCCTTTAGCAGCCTCTATACATCTAAAGACCCATGGAACTTTTATAGGAAATATCACCAGGATACTCAGCTAGAAATTAACAAAGCCACGACTTAATACCCCCTGGCTCCAAACCCACGCTTGTAACAGTATTCTGTAAGCTTAACTTTTACTTACAAAGGGTGGCATGTGATTTTAGAAGCTCTTAGAAACCAGGATAGTCCTTGTAGAATATTCTTAAGTTTTACCCTTCAAACCATTTTATAACCCAGAAGGTAGAAGGTTCTCTTAATCTTTCTAAAGTTTTAACAGGTGTCTTTCTAGATTCTGGCAAATTAAAAGATTATAGTTCATGGCTCTGTAAGAAATTTTTTTTTCCTTCTGTGAATGCCTCACAGAACTTGAGCAGGAAATATTAGGGAAGAACAAATGCCAATTATGCTACACAGCAGCTAAAGTACTCTATTAAAATATAAGCTGATCATATCACTTCCCTACTTATTACCTGTAAATAGCTTCCAGTTGCTTTTGGAATAAAATTTAGTCTCCTTAAGATGACCTTTAAGTTCTACAAAGGCAAGAATCTTATTTTTTTGCACCTGGCTCCTTATAAGCGGATAATGAAGCCTTCATGGATTTTGTAAGAATTAAATAACTTTTTGAATGAATGAATATTTGTTGATTGTTCTTTCAGATTCAATAACGAGGTAGAAATTAGTTACTTGCCCTCAAGGAACTTGCGATATACATTATGGCACGTTTTTGCTTGTATTTTAAGAACTGTGAGTCACAATTGCCATCAGAGAAGATTCTAGGAAAATAAAGAGATTTCTTTGGTAAATAATTCAAGGAAAACTTCATGGTAAAGGTAACTAGCCTTAAAGAATGAGCTAGCCTTTTCACAAAGATGGCGCCAAAAGCAAAGAAGGAAGTCCCTGCCCCTCCCAAAGCTGAAGTCAAAGCAAACACTTTGAAGGCCAAATAAGTAATGCTAAAAGGTGTCTACAGCCACAAAAAGATATGCGTGTCCCCTACCTTCCGATAGCCCAAGACACTGCAGCTACAAAAGCAGCCCAATATCTTCAGAAGAGCGCCCCCCAGAGAAACAAGCTTGACCACAATGCCATCATCAAGTTCTCCCTTGCTGCTGAGTCAGCCATGAAGAAGCTAGAAAACAACAATACACTTTTGTTCATTGTAGATGTCAAGGCCAACAAGCACCAGATCACATAGGCTGTGAAGAAGCTCTATGACATTGACATAGCCAAAGTCAACACCTTGATCAGGCTTGATGGAGAGGAGAAGGCATTTGGTCGACCGGCTCCTGACTATGATGCTTTGGATGTTGCCAAGAAAATTGGGATCATCTAAACTGAGTCTAGCTGGCTAATTCTAACTATAAAAATCTTTCACTGTAAAAGGGAAAAAAAAGAATGAGCTGAACTGTAAACTCAAAAGAACAAGGGTCGTGTTTTAATTCTGACACATTTTAAGTGCATAGTAAATGTTAAGTAAATAATAGCAGGATTTGCACATATACAGAAAATGGAGGATGAGGGGAAGGAATTATAAGAATTACACAAGCCAAAGAGGCATACAAGTGCCAAAGTGCTAAATTTATTAAGGAAAAGTGAATTAATTTCAGTGGAATATTTGAATGTAAAGGGGATTAGGCTGAGATAAGGTTAGAAGTTAGTCTGTAACAGATAGACATTAATTGCAGATAATGAGCATAAAATAAGTGTATGAGTATCAGAAGTTGATGTGAAGATGATTAGGTTTCTCTTTGCAGACAGGAATTAGTTTCTGGGAGTACGCCTAAAATGCAAATTACAGCTTGAGAAATACATGTAAGTGATATCTTGATATCTGGAGTACAAACACTAATTAAACTTGGAGTACTGGTTCTATTATCAGCATCATCACCACAATATTTAGATTCCTGTATTTGGCTTGGCTGAAAAGAGAGTGTTTCCTTATTTTTCTGAAAGGGAGTAACACAACCTGACAAAACCCTAGGGTTGTTATAGATATTGTGTATTACTGAGGAGCTCCATGCAATGACTTCTAAGGTCCTTCCAATTCTTAGTGAGATTTCAGTGACCCACAAATTAAAAGACAGAACTCTCAGGTTTCCTTTTCAGGTGGTCTGCATATAGATGAAGAAATGGCTCATCCATCTCTTTTCAGGGCTAATTGTTAAAGCCAGACTTCTCTCCTTAGCTGGATCAAGAAGGAGAAGTATCTAAGAAGAGCTTATTAAATGTCTGCAGTTGATGAAGATAAAAAGGAATTTTGGAGAAATACCCCCATTCAAATGTTTGTCCAACCTTTTATAATACTTTTCTATCAGTGTGCTGACAGAAATAGGCACAGATTGAAAAGGTCATAAAAATATTTTAGACCCAGTCCCAGTTGGAGTTATTAAGAAAGGCAAAATGTGCTGTGAATGTTCAGAATTCTTAGAACTAGACCTTAAAGATGAGGAGGATTTGTTGCATTAGAAATTGTAAGGATAGGCATTTCAGACTGAAGAAACAATGTGAGCAAAGATACCAGACAGAAGTGTGGGTATGTCCTAGGAAACATTGGCGATTGGACTTGTGTGGCTGGAACACAAGTACATGTAGGTAGAAAGATAGGTTAAGGCCTGTATTTTAGAGATCTGTGCTCGCAGAACAAGGTGGTTAATAGCCAATGGAGAGGTTAGTAGGCAGTGGAATTTTTTGAGCAGATAAGCAGAGCCATGCCTTAGGTAGATTAATTTGTCATTGATGTGTCATATAGTATGAACAGAAGGTAAGGGGTGCTGTTAGGAAAACCCATGTTTGTAATAGAGCTGCTGATGGTGAAAACCAGAATTCTCTAGGAGAAGTGACCAACATTGTGACATTTACGGTTACAAAATTGTGACATTGGGTTAATAGTAAGGAAGGTTTAATGGAGAGTAAACCCTAGGCCAGGAAAGAGGATACCGAGGTTCTAGCCAAGGTCTCTCCACAGCTTTCTAGTATAACATTGAACAGATTTCTTAAGCTCCCTGTGCCTTGGTTCTTCTTTACCATGAAGAGATTCTGTGAAGATAGAATAAGATAATAGAGTTCGATTTATAGGAAGAAAATACCATTGTTTCATACATATCATTTGTTCAGTTTCCATGCAATCATTCATTTAGTGAATATACAGAGTAAAAACATTTTTAAATTAATCTTATCTTACATTTACTCTGTTTTCTCGACTGTCCTTTTATGTGGCACTCGTCAAGGTTGAGTGCCCTAGAATTTAATTTATATAAAGGAACTAGATTTGGCATTTCAGACTCCTTAAAGGTCAGTAGCAGACAGTTTATTCTCTTCCTTTCTTCCACTTTCAGAAATAGGTGTGTATTTTCTTTACAGTCTGCTCACGTTTGTCACAAAACAAACATTTTATAAAAGTATTTATAAAGGCAAATTATGCCAGAATGTGATAATATTAGATTTACAGAGGTTTGTGGTTTATACTGTAGGCTTCTGTGAAGTACATACATAAAACTAGATGAATTTGTAATACCTTCCAATTCTTAAAAGTTCATTGTATCTGTATTGCTTCTATATCACCTATATTTTGCTACTTATTGGAGCTATTGAATAATTTGTAAGCATAACTATCAAATATTATATAGCATTTCAGACTAAGTTTTGCCCAGTGTGTCATTAATGGATTAGGGAATTAATTTGTCTGCTTTAGGTCTAAGTTGCCAAAGAAGAAATGCAGAGAAAAGTAACTTATTTCAGCAAACACTTATTGTAATCTAGTACTATATGCAGCATATTAGAAAATACAGGAGATTCATAAATAAGACAAGGTCCTCAGAGAAATTACAGTTCAATAGTAAGGATAAGGATAGAGAAGCATTCTGTATCTTGGAAACTAAATTGTGAAAAATGTAGAATTAAGTTTTAGCTCTGTGTGTAATTTAGTGTTTATACAGTTAAGGAAAATGAAGCTCTAACATATAAAATGGCTCTCCCAATATAGTATTAATCACCTGCATCTCTTTCATGTTTAAAGTAGTTCTCTGCCCTCTACATTTTGTTGCTTGTATAGTAATAATGTGATCTATTCATGTTTGCCCAGAAGGCATAAGTGATCTAGAAATTGGACAATGGTCATTTAAAAAATGAAGTTTGTGTTTGGCATGCTTCCTCTTGAAAATGATAGCCCTCCATCACTGTATAATTCTCCTTGTAATTAGTTCCTCCAGGATCTGTCTTGCCCCAACAGGTTTCTCATCTTTTTTGCTCAGCCTGAGCAGCTTAGTAAGATGGAGTGGAGCTGTGGAAAGATGAAATTTATGATAGAAGGGGGTGACCTTGAACCCGTATCTTGAAACACTGTTGATTGGAATCAAATCACAGGTTTGCTTTCTGTCTTTTACATAGATAGTTAGAATAATATTCTCAGAGCAGTTCCTGAGTTATCCTTTTTAGCCAAGAATTTCTGAGTAAAAGAGCTACTCCCACTAATCCATAGGTGCTCTTTTATTCTTCTAAAAACTTGTCAGTCCATGCAGCATTTCTTGTTTGCCTAGATCACTGGCCACTCATAAATGAAGGCTAAGTTTTAAGTGTAATTATTTGAAGTAATTTTCCCTTTTATGTCTCTGGCAGTTTGTTACTTTTGATGCAGCCCATTAGTCGGATGCATGATTCTGCTATTAGAGTATGTAGACTATGCATAGTTTGGTTTCTTCCCATGAAAAGTGCTTTTAGGGAATCCTGTGCAGATTATCTGAAGTAGTAAAGCTCTCTTTTGTATATGGTGAAGAAAGAGAAAATAATATTGAAATCTGTAGATAATCACTAAATTAATTTCTTGGTAGTTCTATCTATATCTTTCTCATCTTAGCCCAACCATTGCCATGAAAAAAAAGCAAGTGAGAATTTGCTGTAGACGATCCATTGGAGTTATGTTATTATTCACAAAGGCAAGAAGGGAAAACAATAGCCTTTGTTTTATTGAAGAATTTTTAAAAGGATAAAATCCAAGCTCTGTCTGTGTGTGTGGTGAGTTTGGGGCAATTATTCTCCTGAGTTCTGTCTTTATAAACCTTTAAGTGTAGCAAATGGCCTAATGACTCCCACTATCTGCCAGACTTAATCTGGGGGAGAATTCTCTCTCTCTCTCTCTCTCTCTCTCTCTCTCTCTCTCTCTCTCTCTCTCTGTGTGTGTGTGTGTGTGTGTGTGTGTGTGTGTGTGTGTGTGTGTGTGTGATGTACAATTTTAAGGTCTTTTACATTTTTTTTTCTTATTGACCTAACCTATTTTCTTTCTGCCTCCACTGTATCATTTTACTTACTGTGTTTAGTACTTCAATATGGCAGAACTTTGGGAATCCTAAGTTTTTGCCAGTTCTGAGTCAGAGCCTGTGTAAACCTGTGATTTACTCAAGCTTAATATCCTTTGTGAATGAATTGGTAAAGTTAAGTATCCTTATGGTCACTGTATCTCAAAAAGGACACAAGCCAAGGAAAGGCAACTAAAATAGCTGAAGGATTGTGTGGTTATAGTCATACAGTTTCTACCAGTCACATTTCTACCAGTCAGTTTAGAATAGGAATGTGAGGCCAGGGCCTCGAGGATGAGTGGAACAACATAATAACCTTCAAGGAGAAGTATCTTCCCCAATACATTCATCAAATTGTGTTTCCCATTCGCATTTATTGGTAGCTACTGTGTTTTTTCTAAAGAACTCCAATCTATTGGCCTGGAATGCCAGATTTCAGAGAGACCCCTAAGCCCTAATTATTATTGCATTATATCAAGGTCTCCCCATCATTCTTATATCTCCTTTACCTCCTCCCTCACCAAAAGGACAACCTAAGTGTGGAATTCATAAAGCTATTAAGAGAATTATAAAGTGCACCTATAGGGACACTTGGAAGAAAACCTGAGTTACTTCTCAAAAACTCTACTACATATGTACAGGTCATCAGAAGGCAGGATTAGTCCATTTAAACTTGTTGCTTGATCATGTGAACATAGTCCATAAACATGAATCCCTGTTTTTGGTGGTTTACTATCTTTGACCTTGAATTGCCCATGTCTGTGCTTGGTTAAAGTTTATGTCACCAATCATAAATAATGACTGCAGAAAGCAGAAGCCCAACTAGATAGATTTCTCTTTGCTTAGTGTTTTTACAAATCTAAAAAGGAACATGACCCTAATCGTTTTAAGAATAAAAACTTTCTTTTTTATCTTCTTTATCATAGAAGTCAGTCTCCAAAAGAATTGTTTGAGGCTCCAGATTATATCTGTCTGAGCTGGAGAAGAGGGACTATATGATCACTTCTGTGTAATCTTTCTGTGGAGTCTAATCTCCATAACCCTTATGAATTATTGTTTCTTATTAATCATTGTGCAATACCAGGAAAATAAAAGAGAATTGAAGTTTAACTAAACCTATTAGAAGTGATATCAGTGCTAAGACTCAGAATAGGCATCAGAATTTAGCCTTCTCACTAATTTCTTATGTCCATAAATTCATGTTTATTTTGCTAGAGATGCTAGATTTTGCAAAGAATCTCGCCCTCTAGTTAAGTTTTACAATCTGTCTGTGTTGTAAGGAGTGGGCAGGAAGAGAGGAAACTTCTCTTTTGATGAATTAGACCCTTGAATACAAGGCAGTTTTGAAACCTATTTTTATAAATACTTATACTTATTAAATGCATAGAAATGCAAAGCTATATGACATTCAGTGTTGAATTTCATTTCCCATATCTAATAGTATTCAAGGCAATAGAAACAAGTTGACATACAGCCAACTTTAAGTACCTAACCGAAGATAAGATAAATGCTCCCTAGGAACTGAATAGCCTAAAGCCTTCCTAAAAAACAAACTTAACTGTTTTATAGAAACTCATGCTTGATTTTTTTTTTATAGTCAGTTTCTAGACCATTCCTCTTGTATTTCCTTAAAGATCCAAGTTTTCTATGGTAGAGTAAAAAACTATTAATGAACTATCCTCATGAGTATTGATAGCCACTTTGTGATCTCAGGGGGAAGGTTAGGCAAAATGGCTTGAAAGAGGTCTTGGCTAGATAGAACACTTTGTAGAAGAGTAGCAACTTCGCCCACAAAGTTCGTTCATTGGATTTTCCCTGTCTACAGTCTTTTATTGCCTCATATTCCACATAATGATAATAGCTACCATTCATCATGCACTTTGGTAAATGTTTTAAGTCTGTTATCTCAGTTCAGCCTCCCAGCAGCTCTCCCAGTTCTACAAGACAGAAACCAGCTCCAGAGAGACTAAGTGATTTTTCCAGGTCATAAAATCAGAGCACCTTTCAAATTCTTTGAAAATTGGTTTTGCTATCTATTTGAGCTTGTCACTCTATTATGTAATGTAAAAGTGCTTATCCAGTATGGGTCCCTCTTGGATTCTATCAGAGAAAACTAGTTTGCCTGAATGGGGAAAAATGTAAGTAGAAATACATTATTTCTAATCTTTCCACCTAGTTATAAACTCAGCTTGGTAAATAAAATACTGCAGGTGGATCTTTTCATAGATTGAAAGTTAGGAATCCTAAGATTTTTTTTTTGTTGTTTTTCAGCTCTGTCCTTGAGTATATTAAGATTTTTTTTGTTAGTATTCTTCTTTATAAATAATTTGTAGATTTGATGAAGTAGAAGAATAAGGATAAGAAAAGTGAACAGTAGAGGTTTTAAACAAGAACAAGAGGATTAGCCAAGAATTAACATATGCATATAGATTGTCCTAAAAAATCCAGTGAATCTATAAGGAAACTTAGCCAAGTTCATTACTCACTCTTCTACAAGTTCCATTCATTGTAATTATGTTACAAATCAAAACACTTGATTCCAAGATACAGAGGACAGTCTGGTGACTGCTAGGGGTGAGGGGTTGGGAGTCTGGGAGAAATAGGTGAAGGGATGAAGAAGTACAAATTAGCAGTTACAAAATAGTCACAGTGATGTAGAGTACAGCATAGGGAATATAGTTAATAGTTTAAAAATGGCTATATGTAGAACCAGATAGATGATAGCATAATCAGGGGATCATTTCATAAATTATATAAATGTCTAACCAATGTACTGTATACCTGAAACTAATATAAAATTTAAAAAAAATACTTGATTCCATAAAAGTATATAGTACAGCTACTTCGTGAACCTTGAACTTAGTTCTTAGAAGAAGACAGTGGGGTGGAGCTAAATTAGAGAAAATAGTTCTGAAGGATCAAGTAATTGAAGTTGGCTGTGGAGTTTAAAGAAACTTGAATAAACCAAAGGCAAAATAGCACAGCTCAAGATTAAACCATCTTCTTCAGATTACAAATTAAGATGACAAATTTATTGTTATATTGCTGTTCTTTGGTTTATTCTTACTTTAGTACCCATTTTTATTCTGGAAGAAGCTGAGATTGGATCTCTCAGATTAGAACTATAGAAGGCAACAGACTAACTAACCAACTGCCAGTTTACCTCTTGTAAGTAGAATTTCTCTTCTAGAGAGAATAGGTTAGGTGTGTTTGGTTGCTTTGAAGATGAGTTATCCAAATACATATGGCACATCACTAAAAAGTCAAGTAGCTAAACAATAAGAATGTAATCGATTTAATTTATCATACTTTAATGATAAATTTCTAAGTTTTTTTTTATATCATTTATGTTTGATATGTTCCCATGGGATTTTTTCTGGAACAAAACTTTTAGTGAGCATAAGGACTTGCCAGGATTGACTTGAGTATTTGCTTATAGTATATGTTCATATATTAATTTCCACTAGAACTGTACCTTCTGATTCATATACCATTGCATAGGATTCCATATGATTGCATAGGATTTCCATAAGAAATCCACTGTCTACTGATGATGAAAGGAAATAAATTCTTTTTCTCCTCTACTTCCTAGTATATTTAAATGTGAAACGTATCCTACAAAGATGACACTTCAAAACAATTGCATATTTTGAAAGGGGTTCTTGAGATTTGAACATATGAATTACTAAGTCACTCTTGTGTCCAGAGAGATTTGATTACATATCTTAATGGAGCAGGTTTTACTCTAATTGGTAATGAGGCACCTGAACAGTTAGGAACCTGCAGGTCTTCAAAAAATGTTGATGAGAAGAATATATAAAAGTTCATCAAGGAAATCAAGGGTACGAGTCTTAAGTAGTCTGTGATTCTGTGTTCTTGCTTTTTAAACTGTCCTTTACATGTCATATTATGCCCCAAAATGAAAATTATGACTATAAGGTTTCCCCTTCTACCTTTTAGCCTTGAAGTTCCTTCAGGAAAGACTGGTTCATCTCTGTATCTCTCTGTTTCTTACACCAGAAGGCACTTCACAAATATTCACCAAATCAATGGCCAGGATTTATGTTGATAATATGGAGTGATCTCTCCATTCTACCATAATTCTATCTGAAAACTGTGCTCACTTATCCATTTGTCCCGTAATTGGAACTTTGTGTGCTCTCTTGTTGATATTTTTGTGTATATTTTATTTTTTAACTTCTAATATAAAAACTTTGTGGACAAAGATCTAGTTATATATCTATTTGTACCTCCAATCTAGTCCCTTTATGGCAATGGTGTTAATAATACCAGATTGTCAAGCTCTATAATTCTAAATTAATATAGTGTGTGAAATGAAAGTTAAGTTCAAAATTGAATATTTGTGCTTTTGAGTTAGACATACATGACTCCCTGAACTTAATTTCCTCTCAAAAGTATGCCTTTTCTATGTCTCTTACTAATGGATATTACCCTGTTTATTTCCTTCACAGGAAATTGATTCTGTTTTCTTAATTGTTTTACTCTATATCAGATACTTTGTTTTTCTTATTTACTATTAAATTACTAGAACTTAGCGCAGAGGTTGGCACATAGTAGGAGCTCTGTAAATATTTATTGATTGAATGGATAATGAGAGTCACACTCGAGCTCATGAACGTGAATACCTACTTGGAATTTCTAACACACTCTCTTCTCCACAGATGGGAGTTGAGGGACACTTAAAGAGACTCCATCAACACACTTCTCAGCGCCCTCCTCAACTTCCACCTTCCCACTCCCTGCCTACCTCCACCTACTGCAGTTTTGCTCCTTGGTTTATATTCCAGATGTACTTTTGCAGGAAAGCTGTGATATGGTAGTAAAGATACAAGGCTGACTTTGCCATTGTCTAGACTTAATTTAATATAGAAAAGCAAATTTATATCTTGTTTTCAGTGTTCTTAGCTCTAATGCCCTGCTAGGATTGAAATTGTATCTAAATTCTGAGCACACTGCTTGCCTAGGGCAACAGGAGACCTTTTCTTCAAATTTAAATCAGCTGAAGGCTGGTTGTTCCATATGTGAAAATGATTGCACACAGGCCATCCAATTAGGTGAATTAACTAAGTGCTTGCTTTTTACTACTGACATTTATTAAAAATGATTAGAAAGCCTAAGAGCAGTTAAATTTCATTAATGACATCAATTTGTTCGTTATTACAAAAATTGTCTGCTTCCTACAGACCGAAGAAACTACTTCTCCTTATCTCATATTTAAATTTGAACATATATTGAACCTATTTATTCAAGGAATGGTTCTGTAGAATAAGAGTTAGATTTCTGAAACTCTAGGTGTAAATCCTTTTTGCCACAATTTCCAAAGATGATTCCTGTGAGCACAGTTACTTCTCTCTTTATCTGTAGATTATGAAAAAATATTCTGAGGAAAGATGCTAGGAGAGCATTCATCTACTGGATGAAATCCAACATAGATGAAATATTTATCAAGATTTTTATATACTTAAGTTTTCATATCCTTATATATAATCCTTTTTCTTAGACACTTGTGCTGACTCACAACTTTTCCTGGAAAAATGGACCATTCCCACCATATGGGGATGGACCATATGGACCACAACAGTACTATGGCACCTCACCATCACCCGACCACTTCAGCCTCTCACTCCCATGGTGGGGGAGCTGGCCACATGATGATGATGGTGAGTACCATGGGAAAAGCAGCCCAGAACCTTTCCCGCACATTTGGATAATAGAAATAATTGAATTTTAGGACTGGAAGGTTTTATGTAAAGGTCTGTTTATCAATATGGAAAAGCTAAGGCAGATTCAGACAAGTCAAGTGATTTGCCCAAGATCAGGTGGCAGGTTAAGTACAGAGCCACACCAAAACCCAGATTTCTAGGGTCCATTCTTCTGTATTCCTTTCATTCAAACTTGATCCGTTTCTGAATTAAGTTCTGGTCTTTATGTTTTGTATAAAAAAGAGAAAAAGACTAAAGTTGATGGTGGGGGCAAAGGAGAGTACTGTGGTAGTAATGCTAAAATGAGAAAGCCTCCTACTTCGGTGAATGTCTCTTATTACCCAGATCTGCTACTGTTAAGTGTTTTAAGCTTCTTTACCTGAAATTCTCACTTAGAATCTTCAGTCATCTCTAATTGACTTGTTTTTGTTTTCTTATAGCACATGACCTTCTACTTCGGCTTTAAGAATGTGGAGCTATTGTTTTCTGGCTTGGTGATCAACACAGCTGGAGGTGAGTAAGCCATCAGGTAATGATTGAGAGATAGTAATAAAGAGTCTGGAAACCCAGCAACTGTTTCTGTCGTAATTACTAAATCATTTTGGTTATGATACATAACCATCTCTTGCTTCCTATTTCCTACCTAGAAGGTAAGCATACACAATGCTTATTTCAGAGTTTCTGAAAAATAATTTAGATAACAGATAGGAGTCTTTTGCAATCCATTTCCCATCATCTTTTCCCAGAGAGCTTCCTTGCTTGATAAGTTATTGGTCATGGACATAAGACAAGAGTCAAGTTAAAATAACCCTGTGTTAAAAACTATTGATCTAGTATGATGTGCCATTTTACAGATAAATTAAGCTTCAAATAGTAAAATGATTAGCCCTAAATCACATAGAACTAGTTTGTCAGAGCTAGGACAGGAACCCATACCTTCTTCACCTACCTGGTCCAGTGCTTTTCTAGTATATCAAATTGTGCTCTACATCATTCCTGATTCCAGCCAATCTCAATGTCAGTCCTAGATTTTTGGGTAACTAATCACCCACTTTTTTGTGTCTATAATGTTGAGTTGTGCTTTAAGTTCAAATTGTACAAGCCCAATAGTCAATTGGACTGCTTAAGATACAGTTAAATCTTTGGAGCCACAAAATTAATTTGTTCTGGGAAGAAAGGGAGCTTTTATTTCAGGTAGTATGTTAAATCATAGTTTGAATACATTCATAGCATTATCAATGCTTTCCAGTGTGAAAGACTTAGAACTGAAATACTGTCAAGAACTAGTCAGCATTTAAAAAATAAGTTGTTTTCTTCCCCTTTTGTATACTGTACTCAGAAATTAAGAACAGCACCTTTTCTGTGTTATGTTTCTAGCTCAGACAGCATACCAGCTAATATTTTTGCACATATTTGACAGCGCCACCATTTTTTCCTTCCCTACTTAGAAATGGCAGGAGCTTTTGTGGGAGTGTTTTTACTAGCAATGTTCTATGAAGGACTCAAGATAGCCCGAGAGAGCCTGCTACGCAAGTCACAAGTCAGCATTCGCTACAATTCCATGCCTGTCCCAGGACCAAATGGAACCATTCTTATGGAGACACACAAAACTGTTGGGTAAGAAGATTGAGCAGACTAGGTGGAAGTTCTGGGGATCTAGGTTAGCTAAGCAGCAAAGCAGCTATTTTACTTGCAACAGCCTCCTTCTCGAGTTCGTGATTCTAATTGACCTTGATCAGAACTGTCTGTGGAGGCTGAGGATGGTGGGTCATGAGCAGGCCAACAGAGGAATGCTAGGAACGCTTTTGCAAAAATGAATGTTCTTAATTATAAGTATTGGTCACTTTGGAAGAAGGTAAGGAATCCATATTGTAAAATATTTACCAAAATAATAATAAATTAAGCAAAGAAATTCAGGTCAGGGTATAGAAGAATGGCAGAATCCAATTGATTTCTTTATATAAAAAGTTGGACCTACCCAGCTTTTCTCAGTTTTTTTACAGTATAAGACTAGCAATTTCTGCATTCCATCTCAGTAAGTATTGGGATGACTATCGCTTTTTCCCAGAGATTGACAAATGCTTTTGAGATTCAGTTTTAATAGAAATGTAGGTATTAAAACTAAATTGAAATTCGAGCACTCCTATAGACCAATACCTGCTCTCAAGTAACAATATTATTTGTTCTCATTATAACGATGAACTTATTGAGGCCCCAAAGTGGTTGTGGCTTACCTAAGGTGACAGAATGAATAAGTGACAGAGGGAATAAACAGCCAGGTTTCTAATTCCTAATTAAGTGCTTTCTATTATTCCACCCAAAGCTCAATTCTATTTCCATTTTTTTAGAATGTGAACTTTGCAAAGGTAGAAGGCCTGAAAAGGTTCAGGCAAATAAGTATGAGAGGATTTAGGCTTCCCTTTCAGGATCCACGGTGGAAATAAGTCAGAGGATTAGTCCTTCCTTTCCCCATCTCCCAAGAGGGTTCCTCCTGCTGACATAACCGTAACTAGCCATTGCTCATAAACCTGACAGCACTATCATGTTACATTTCCATGGACCAATAAACAGCATACTTACACACAAGTACCCATGAGTTGTCAGGGTGACTATGAGGGAGTCTAGTTCAAGCTGAGCTTGTGATAACTATTCCCTTTTTTCCAGTGCTGCAGAACTTTCCTGGGGTCTTTGATTATTGTTTCCTTATTTACTCTCCAGGCAGCAGATGCTGAGCTTTCCTCATCTCCTGCAGACAGTGCTGCATATCATCCAGGTGGTCATCAGCTACTTCCTCATGCTCATCTTCATGACCTACAATGGGTACCTCTGCATTGCTGTAGCAGCAGGAGCTGGCATGGGATACTTTCTCTTCAGCTGGAAAAAGGCAGTCGTTGTGGACATCACAGAGCATTGTCATTAATGTCAAACTCCATGGTGTTGCCTTATTGATTGCAGTGGGAAGCAGTTCAAAACTGGAAGACATGATTTCTCCTCATATCTTCCCTTCTTGTTCCTTATCTCCTTACACACACATACACACAGACACCTGCTCAGCAGAGGTTTAGCTTATGGTCTTGGAGCTAAAGTGGAAACTTCCTGACTCTTCTTTTTCCTGATCTGAGATTCCCATATCTCTTAAAGTGAAGCCACCCATGAGATGTTTCCTCCTCCACCATTATCTTAGATCCAAGTCATACATTCTGATCTAATCCAGGTAGCTTTCTATTCAATGACTTGATCACTTGCTTTCTTTTTTAGTGTTCTGTTTTTATTTTGTTAACAGACAATCTGTAAATTGGATGGGTTTTTCCTGGGTCAGGGATGGAAAAGGATTAACTTCAGCCAGGATATATGGCAGCTGAGGGAAATTCTTGCCCAACTAAACACAGAACCCAAATTTAACGTTAAAAAATAAGTTCTAGTCTTTGGACTCAATGAGTGGGAAATAATTGTGTCTTTCCCTAGGTGTGGTATGTTGCACTGAAATCTTTATAGTGGGCAGAGGGGTGGTCTGAGACTAAATACAGGCCTGGAGCTTGCAGAAGTGTGCATTCTTGGGTGGCTGACTCATCAATTGTGTTCCCATTTAACATTTTGATTAGAATGAATTTGTCAGTCAAAATGATGACAATCAATTTGAGAAAATAGAAATAGATATTTTGAAATAAAACTGTTGACATTTTACTTTGACTTGGTACCTTGGTTTGTCACAGCTGAATGATGCAAAAGAGCTTGAATCATTACCTCCCATTATTGTTTTGGCTGCCACTAAACCCGTGGTTTTGAAATTTTAGCATGCATCAGAATCACCTTGAGGGCTTGTTAAAAATACTAGTTGCTGGGCCTCCACCCAGAGCCAAAAATTGGCATTTTTAACAAGTTCCCAGGTGATTGTCAGGGCACTACACTTTGAGAATCTCTGCTTTAAACTAAGAGAGTATTGTCTGGTGGAGTGAACATGAGAATTTGAATTGCTGATTAGTAGGTGGTATGTCTGGGTTTAACTCGTGTACTAAATACTGCTGGTCAATACTTAATCATTCCACAGAAATTTATTCTGCTCCAACTGTCTGTGTGTGCCCAGGCACACATGCACAAAGGGCTGTAACCAAAGTAACTTAATAGCACGTGTGAAATCACTGGTCCTTATTTTTAACTATCTGTAATTTCTTGGAATTAGCTTGGATGTTGAAAAGACCTTTGATCTGCAGTATATATCAGCCAGTCATAGGCCAGAAGGGCAAAAGTCTAGCCCTGTCTTTGGAGAGGCTTAGGGTGTCGTCTGCTGATGGCCAGATTTTCCTCAGCCCCTGACATCTATGCTCACACCAGGCAGATCGTCATCCTCTACACCAGAGGTCACCAATCCCCTGGCCACAGACCAGTACCAGTCCGTGGCCTGTTAGGAACCAGGCCACACAGCAGGAGATGAGTAGCAGGTGAGCGAGCAAAGCTTCATCTGTATTTGCAGTCGCTCCCAGTGCTGGCGTCACCGCCTCAGCTCCACCTCAGATCATCAGACATTAGATTCTCATAGGAGCACCTGTCCTTGGTGCCAAGGAGGGTCAAGACTGCTGCTCTTCTTACTTTTGGGGGCTTAATGAGCTCATAAGTGGCCAAAACCTTTTCTCAATAAAGAATCACATTGTGTTTTTATGTCCAGTTGTTAATCTACACTTCAGTTTTGTTCCCAATCCAAACTACCTCTTTAAAGTGACTCTTCTGTGCTGGTCTGTTAAATCCTGCCCTCCTTGGTGCTAGACTCCAATTGTGCCTCAGGGCAGAAGAGACAAACTACAGCTATCCTGTTTGCCTCTGTTGTGGTTTTGAAATTTGTACTTTCTCTGTGGGCGCAGTTAAATATTGCAGAGTGAGGAATGTGTACTCTCATGGCTTTGAACCAAGAAAGTGTTATGAGCCTACTGGATTGAGGTTAAAATCTAAGAACCAACATTTAGAGTTTTGTGCTTTGCTCTCATTCCACTCCTTATAGTGCTGATACTTAGTATGGGCAGAGTAAATAACAGGTACTGACAGAGTCCAATATTAAGGTATAAATAGCTTGTTATTGTCTCAGAAGCCAAGGAATAATAAAACCATGAGAAATGAAATAATGTTTAGTAGTAACCCTGGTGCTCTCTAGAAATCTTGGCATGAGCTGCTATATAAAATAATTTTTTAAGGAATAATACCTTATCACCAATGTAAAAAAATCAAGGCCAGTTAAGAGAAAGTGCTATGAATTTGAAACTCCCAAAGAGAAATATTGGTTTTGGATAGATTTTCAGGTATTCAGGATAGACTCCTGAAAAACCTGAATTTCAGCAATTCTTAGACTAGGTTGCCAAAGGAAGAAGCTAGCAAAAGAGGAAAATTAAAGTTTAATTTTTTTTTCTCTTGTGCTCTTAGATTTGTGATGATATAATGATCTCGTTGACTTTCATTTCTGTACCCCTGTTAATCGGAATTTAGTGCCTGACTTATTCATTCATTCTGGATCCAAATCTCTTCCTCCTTCCCTGTTCAAAGCTATTAGAAGCCTATATCCCCATTTATTTGGCCCCTTATCCTGCTCTTTTTTCCCTTTCTGTCTTTCATATCTAAGAGATAATGTCTTTTATCCCATATGTCCAGTTTATTAAATCTCCCTTGCCCTCATGATGCAGTGGACATTACTGTGCAGTGGATATAGATACCAACCAGAAGTTGTAACACTTGGTAGAGACCTTAAGCACATTTCAAGGAGCGTTTGTCCCACTGGACTTTCTATAAGTTTAGGTAAAGGTTACCTAGTACCATCTGCAGTTATAAAATCTTAGGTGCTCTCTCCAGTCTATGCTGGAGGAACACTCAGCATCCCCAATACCCACAAACAGAATATTCTCTGTCCACCAGGGAATTAGAAGTTCACATTTCTTCACTACTTCTATGGTAGGGTAGTCTGGAATTCCCTTCCAGGCTGTGAGGCACTGGTCTTGAGTTCTGGCTACAAAGGGTTCTCTATAAGGAGCTGGAAGTGGAGAAGGCAGGGGATACATCTTCATGTCATTTAATTTTGATCCTATCCTCTCCAGCTGCTGCTTTAAAAAAAAATACATCTAAAGATACAAGGTCTACATTTGACATAATGCCTTAATAACTGGGTCTATAATTAATATTGATTGTTTTAGATTGTAAGCTCCTGGAGAGCAGTATTGCTGTAGTAGGAATATTTTAACAGTGTCATGTATAAAAGAACAAAATAAATATTTTGATTTTGTGATTCTACTCATATCTTTCTACCCAGAGTGATATCAGAATAAGTGGTCTCTTCATTGTCCACATAGAGTCTTGGCCATTACCACTCAGCTTCAACCAATAATGACAAATCCTTGGCCAACCTGGTTCCCAGAGTCCATGATCTTAACTACTTGCTATCTGATGAAGTAATGGAATAGGAAATGTACTCCTTGTGAGCAGAAGAAAAGCAGAAATCTACTCATGGGAGTGGTTGGGAAAGGCTTCATGAGGTCTGCTGTTTTGGTTAAACTCCTCAACGGCTGCTCACCAGGCTTCACATGAGGCCCAAGAGGATGGAGTGTTCAGTTCCTGTTCCGTTCCTAATCCTGTGCTCAGGATGTGTGAGTCCTGATTCAAGGAAAACTGCATAAGAACTCAGTTTAAGTCCCTGTGCTTAATTTGAGAAGGAAGAATTGTCCTCTAAGCCTCATTGCTGCTAAGGGGTTTGGGGGGACCCGGGGACAATTTCAGAATGGGAGATGTTTGAAGTAGCCAAGGACTGAGACAAGCTATCTCTGGACTTCTGGGGCTGATGGCTGATGGTAAGTCAGCCTAGTTGCATCATGAGCATTTTCTGTTAAGGGATAAGTACAAAATATTACAGCAGGAAACAGTTGACAAAAGAGCTACAGGATTGGAGTACAAGAGGAAGTTGTGGGATGGCATATTTCCCAAGATCCCCATGTGATTTTAAGTACAGCTCTAAGTTTCCATCACTGAGGATCTAGTTCTCAGTTAACCTTCCTGCCTTTCCTCCCATACCTTTTCCAAGTGGATGGGAGGAAGAACCAGAGATTTGTTTGGGGTTTGTTTAATTTTTTTAAGTCCCATCCCCTACCCGCTCCCCTTTGGCAACCATCAGCTTGTTCTCTGTATCTATGGGTCTATTACTTTGTTTTATTCATCTTTTTTTTTAAGATTCCACATATAAATGAGAACATATAGTATTTGTCTTTCTCTGATGTATTTCACTTAGCATAGTACCCTCTAGGTCTATCCATGTTGTTGCAAAGGACAAGATTTTTATTGCTGAGTGATATTCCACTGCACACACATGTGTGTGTGCGTGTGTGTGTGTGCACGCGCATACCACAGGATCAGGAACAGAGCAGGGACTGAGTATTCCATCCCCTGGGGCTTCATATGAAGACTGGGGGACCAGCTGGAGAGAAAGGAAAAGAGAGTTTTAACTAAAACAGACCTCAGGAAGGCTTTCCTAACCACTCCCATGTGTAGAGTTCTGCTCATAAAGAGTAAATTTTCTGTTCCATGTATTTGGTCCTAGTAAGTATGTTTATATTAACTGTTATTCCAGCTTTCAGGAAAATGAAAAGTACACTCCTCTGGATAAGGCTGGTATCTCTTCGCAAGTACTTGACCATCTTCCTAAGTTTGAGCAATCCAGAAATGAACACCGGGCCCTAAGAAATACGCAATTGATTCATGTGATTTCAGTTCTCTAAAATAATTCATAGCTGCAATAAGCTCTTATCTTCTGGTGATTGTCTCATTCTTTATGAGATAGCATGGAAACTGAGAACTGACACAGCAACCTCCCACTCTGCCCCTGACATCTGCATGTTTTTAGACCTAGCAGTAGAAGACAGTGTAAAGCAGTGAAAGCAGTGTAGTGAGTTTAGAAGAATGGGTTCAGAAATCAATCTCCCTGGGTTCAAATCTCAGCTCTACCCAATGGCTGAGCATCATTTTTCCTTTTGTAAAATTAGAGTAAAATGCTCTTCTCATAGGAACTGAAATTTAAATGAGAAAATCTGCATAAAGCACTTGGTACAGCATCTTATACACACAGCCTTCTGAGTATAAGAGGGAAAGGGAAGAAAGTCAGAAGGCACGTTTTTATGATTCTGTGCCTATTAATGCTGGGAAGTCACAGTGACAGAGGCTGAGGCAGAGTCTTGTTTCTGCCTTTTGTCATTGAATTTGCAGGCTTCAGGATAATATTGGCCTTTGTAGGCTTAAAGATAATATAATCTTTCCTGCCTGGAGGCTGACTTGCTATATTTTTGAGACTGTAAGATAACTGAATTGAAGGTCCTAGGTAAAACTGGAATAAAGGTTTTTAAAGAATGGCTGAAGGGAGAAGAGGAACTATCCTCTTCTATCCCTTCCTTTCCCACATTTTTTGTTTTTTTACACCTATGGCACCTGGTGGTCTCCCATCCAAGTACTAACCAGGCCCAACCCTGTTTAGCTTCTGAGATCAGATGGGATCCGGCTTGTTCAGGGTGGCATGACCATAGATCTTTCCCATGTTCTTAAACTACCCTAGAAAGGCTAGGTAAAATCCTGCCAAGATTTCTTTAGAACAGATGATTCCAAGATTCTACCAGTTGGTGCTTCCCTGTAGTTGAATTAAATAGTGTAAACAGTAGCACATGATTCTAAACCACCCTCTGAGCTGCCTCTCAGATTGGCTCCTACTGGGAAAAATCTTTAGGCAAGTTGGGAAAAGAAGGTAAATTGGAATGATTGTAACACTGTTTAGGAGCATTCCTATTATGTTTCCCTCTACTGCCTGTCCTCCCCAAATTATACCCAAACTAGTCACAAAGCCATCCTATAAACAGATTCTGGAAACCCACAACTTGATCAAGTTTACACAAAACCAAAAAATTTGTGTATTCTTCCTAAGGGCTGGGATTTTTGTTTTGTTCATTGATGTTACTAAGTGCCTAGAATGGTACCTGGCACATAGTAGGCACTCAATAAAAATTTGCCAAATAAATGAATTAAATGAAAGTTTGTGACAAGGACCAACTGGAAGTGTACTATGCTTAAGAATCTTTTAATAAAGATGAGAAGAATGATGTTACCTCATGTAGCAATAACCTTTTAAAGTTTTGGGTTAACAGTGATATTATATTTCATCAACGATGTCTCACACTTTTCCAAAAATATATTTATTTTTAAAAACAAAAATCAGACAAGATTTTTAGAGCCAAATTTTCCAGAGGCAAACCAGAGTTTGGATTTCAGCTTAGAGTGAAAGTTAAGCATCATTAATCTCATGCAGAAGTATTTCTCTCTGCAGGAGGTAAAATATCCTGCTTGCTGACAGTACTCAATTCCCTACATCTTGTTTGTACTTCTGCCATCATTTTCCTCCATTCCGGGGCTCTGGCACACAGCATAATCCACCTCTAAAATTCAAAACTTCCAAATTGAGATGAACGATTGTTGGGCTTGGCTTGGGGTTTATAACCAATTCGATCATTAATCATCTGTTCCCGGCTCTTGGGGTCACTGCTGAGCCCAATGGCACCTTCACCATCACTGCCTCCTACAACATCCACATCTTCCTTTTGTTTCTTACGGGTCTGAAAGTAGGAGAGTTTTAGGATTAAGGCAACATTCTTTCCATTAGCAAATATTTATTTGGCACTTACCATGTTCTTGGCATAGAGTAAAGGACAGGATTAGCTTCTATAAAACAATAAACCGAAATCCTAGCTTTGGGTGGTTAGGGATACAGGGGGATCTATCAGTCCCCCTTTATCTATGGTTTTGCTTTCTGAGGTTTCAGTTACCCATGGTCAACCGAGATCCAAAAATATTAAATGAAAAATTCCAGGAATAAATAATTCATACATTTTAAATTGCACGCTGTTCTGAGTAGTGTGATAAAATCTTGTTCCACACCACTTAGAACGTAACTCATCTCTTTGTCCAGTGTCTCTGTGCTGTACACACTCCCTGCGCATTAGTCACTTAGTAGCCGTCTCAGGTATCAGAGTAACTGTTGTAGTATCACAGTGATTGTGTTCAGTCACCTATATAAAGCCTAACACTGTCACAATCCCTATGTCATTCACCTCACTTCATCTTATCATGTAGACACTCACATCATCACAAGGGTGAGTATACAGTAAGATTATTTTAAGAGGCCATATTCATATAACTTTTATTACAATACAGTGTTATAACTGCTCTACTTTATTACTCTCGTAAATCTCTTTCTGTAAGTTAAAGTATCATAGGTATACACGTATAGGAGAAAACACTGCATATATAGGGTTCAGTACTACCCCTGGTTTCAGGCATCCAGTTAGCATCTTGGAACATATCCCACTCAGATGAGGCAACACTGAATAATGATAGAAGACAGAACTCTTACCCTTCAGGTTGTCACACACTACCAGAGAAACAGGTACAAAGACAATTACAACATAGGATGATCAGAGCTATTACAGAGGAAAGCCCACACTGCAAAAGAGACACAAAGAAGTGAGGAATTGAGTGAGGAGTGGAAGTTCAGAGCAGAAAGCTGCAATTAGATAAACAAGAGTTGGCAGAAAAGGAGGAGAGAAGGGTGGTTCAGTAAATATACTATTGAAGAGAACAGATGGAAAAATAAAGTGACTAATAAAACAATAACCACCAGAAATTAACAGCTTCACGGATACCCTGAGATTAAATGTAACACAAGAATAGAAGATTTTGTGCTATCTTATTAAGAAGTCTGGGGTTTCATTTTATTTTCAGATAAAAGGTTTGGCTTTTAAATTACAAGTGGCTATGGAATTCACCAAGTCTGTCTCGGTTTGATCATTTTCAAAAAAGAGATCCCATAACTACCACGGTCTAACTGTGAAGACATCAGATGATAACTTTCTTTGAGAGTAAATTAACATGGTTTATCTAGAGCTCCTTATTAGAATAGTTCGACTACTCTGATCACTAGAACTTCGCCACATTGCACCAATTACTGCTAAACTGTGAACATTTAAATGCCAATGTCAAAGTATCAGAGTGAATCAAATAAGGTATTACTACATATACATATATAGACTTTATATTACTATATAAGTAGTAATACTATATTACTATATATATGTGACTTTCCTGAGTTACTCTCTAGTCAGTCTATACCAATAAGTAAAATTAAAAAGTTGTCCCCAAATAACTCTGTGACCACAAGTTCTAAAAGGCAAAGGATATTATCATGAGAAATTCTGAGAATATCCAAATGGAATGAAATTATTCAAGGCTTCCCTGAAAAGTACTGAATTATGTTAATAAATTTTGTTAATTAAAAAAAATAAAAATTGAAACACTGAATTGTTCATTCTTTTAATAAAAAAAAAGATATAAAAAAAATAATAAAAGGCTTCTCACTGTTGGAAACTACTGTTTCAGAATCCAGTCAGCAAAATGTAATCAAACTAATTTCAATAACAGATAGGATACCAGTTTTCTACTGGTTTCGTTTTGGTTCATGGGGAAAATTATCCCTCCCTCCTAAGCTGCTCTAAAACAAGTCAAAACCACAGGACAACTGCCTTTAGTAGAGAGACTAACTCAATAGTGAGCTGACTATAGAGTAAGAGTTCCATATGCTAGCACTTTTGACACACATTACAACTGAACTTTAACCATATTAACATTCATCCTTAATGAGACTATTAATATGAGCTTTTAAAAAGCAAAAATATTATAAAGCTTAGAGAACACTAAAATCTCTTGGAGTAAGGAAGAAGGAAAAGAAATTCAAGTTATCTTCCTTAATAAGAAGCATACACTGTAAAGCCATCATGTTCATGATGTGTACAAGATGTAATGTCCTCTGTCATATAGTAAAAAATATCTACTAAGATGGCAAATGAAAATAGACTTGTACTGAGCACTTGTTGGGCCTGGTATTGTAGGGAATGGATGTAAAGAAGAATATACTAATTCCTGCCTTTAAGGAGCATATGGAGAAGGGGGAGCAGAAAAACAGAAAATTACAACAGAAAGTAATAGTATCTATGAGAAAGGTCAGCACAGAGGGAAGAGGCTGAACCTAACCCAGCCAACGGCAGGTAGTCAAAGAAGACTCCTGGAAGGAGCTGAGTCAAAAGATGAGTAGGAGTTAGCCTGGCAAAGAAAGGTAAAGGGCATTTCAGGTAAAGGGGACAGAGTGTGCGCAGGCACTAAAGATTAAAGTTAAGATAACTCAGCAGTAGAAGATAAAGTGGATGAGCAAGGACCAGGTCGTAAAGAACTTTGTATGCCACCCTAAGGAATCTGAACTTTATTCTAAAGGCCACTGAAGAATTTTATTAATGTAGGGTAAGGCTACACCTAAAAATACATACTGAGCTCCAGATGCAACAGTGAAGACAGACATGATTTCTATAATCAAGGTTCCTGATGTAAATGGTTTTATAATAAACAAACAAATCATTGTAAATTATAATAAATGCTACAGAATTAATTAATAAAGTGTGTTGAGAGACCCTAATGAGATGGAGACAGCATGGATAAGAATGACACACCTAACATGGGCAGGGTCAGAAGGGGCCTCCCAGACTGAGGAAGTGACATTTAAAATGAGACATAAAAAAAGGGAAAGCACTCCATGCAAAGGAAAATAATATGTGCAAAGGCCATGAGTGATAGTTTTGCATGTTCAAGGAAATGGAAGAAATCCAGTGTGTCTGGGGTACAGAGGGCAAGGCAGCAAGTGGCAGGAAGTGAAAACTGAAAGAGGCCAGGACATACAAAATCTTGTAGGCCATGACAAGGAATTGAAATTTTATTCTCAGTGCAACAAACCATTTAAGAATTTTAAGCAGAGGAATGACATGATCTTAAAATTGTTAAAGATCATTCTAGGTATCTGCTGGAGAATGGATTAAAGAAACAAAAATGGAAGTAGAAAGACCACTGAGGATGCTACTGAAATTGTACAGAGAAATATGATGATTATTTGGACTAGGGTTATAACTATGGAGATAAAAAGGTATGGATAGGTTCTGGAGGCAGAATCAAAGGGTTGTATACAAAGGGTGGGAGAAAGGAAGAACTCAGTAGTGACTCCTAGGTTTCTGGCTTGGGCAACTGCATAGATAATGACATGGGGAACATTGAAGTCAAACTGATTTGAGGAAGAAATCAAGAGTTTTTTGTTTTAAAATGTTAAGTGTAGTAGGCTGAAAAATGTCCCCCAAAGCTATCCCAGGAATCTATAAACATTGTCTTAAATGGGAAAAGGGTCCTTTGTAAATATGATTAAATTAAGGATCTTGAGATGGGGGCATTATCCCGGATTATCTGATTTGGTCCTAAATTCTATCACGTGTATCCTTATAAGAAAGGGCAGAGGGAGATCTCACAGACATAGGAGGAGAAAGCAGTTTGATCATGGAGGCAGAGATGTGAGTGATGTGGCCACAACTCAAGCAATGCCAGCAGCCACCAGAAGCTGGAAGAGTCAAGGAATAGATTTTCCCCTAGAGCCTCTGAAAGGAGCATGGTCCTATCAACACCCTGATTTTGGTCCAGTGATACTGATTTCAGATTTCTGACCTATAGATATGTGAAAGAATAAATTTCTGTTGTCTTAAACCACCAAGTTTGTGGTAATATGTTACAGCAGCCAAGGAAACCAATGCATTAAATTGGAGATGCCTATAAAGCATCTAAGATAGAGATTTCAAATAAGCTATTGGTATAAGAGTCTGGAGTTCGAAAGTTAGAGTTATTGTTTTAAACATTCCTAAGGCTTTTAAAGTTGTACTCTTACCTCCAGGTCTTTTCGAATGTTCTCAAATTCCTCAATGTCATCAAGCTTCAGCTCCAGGCGGGTTGGTTTTCGTCGCAGCATGCTGAAGTCGACACTAAGGACCAGACCCAGGGAACTATTAACTGTTAAAAATGGCAGAGAAGAGGAAAAACTAAAGGGGATAAATCTCAGCTACACATATAAGATCAGTTTGTAAACATGCACACTAAAATGAATGGCAATGCAGAAGACTCATCTGGTTTCACACACAGATTTGTAAGTCTTTAGGTGTCTGAATATTACATTTTTATTACATGATGGAGACCTACAACTCTGTAATTCCAAAAAAAAAACTCTTCAAAAACTTAAAATAGCAAGCTACATATGAAAGAAAATTCCAATCAACAATCACTTTAATCTCATGCTACAGTCACAAAGACATATTCTAGCTAAGAGAATAACATTAAAATATCACATCGCAATTCAGCAGTGTTAGTGGGCAAATATACAAGCTATTAAATATGATCAACTCTACATGAGAATTATTAGCTATTTGTGATCACTCCTGAATGCTAAAATCAGTTTACTAAATCGTGTGAAAATTCCCTCTCACTCACCAATTCACAGGATTATCCTCAAGGTCTAAAAAGGTCCTAAATGGATAGGTCACTCATTAAACAAACACTTCTTGTGCTCCAGCTGCAGAGTTAAAAGATACAGTCACAATCCGTGGAAACAGAAAATTTCATATAGTGTACTAAGAACTCCGATGAGGATAATGTAATGGCATCACACAGGCCCAATCCACTCTGGGCTGAGCATGGGGTGGACAGGGGCATGAAAGACTTCCTGGAGGAGACGATGTCTTAGCTAATGTGTGAAGGGCAGGCAGAGAAAGGGAAGTAAGGGTATTCCACACAGAGAGAAGGACAAAAAGTGGCTCAAGAAAACACACCAGTCTAAAAAACCCAGGTAATGCTTATGCTAAGAAAAAACATTTTTTGGAGGAAACAAATAAAATTCCCCAAATTTAAAATTTGTAGATGTCATCATCTTTATATTCTCCACAGCATCCAGTAGAGTGCAAATATAATAACCAGGCAGTAAATGTTTCGATGAATAAACCAGAGATCCAAATAAAGTGAAATGAGCTTTACTTGAGCACTGTGCTATGCTTTTGCATTCCCATTCTTCACATTAGAACACAGAAACCCTACAACACCGGCAAAATTATCCCTATTTTACAGATAAAGTCAAAGTTGTTCACTGTAGTTAATAAACGTCAGTTTGGTTAATAAATGGGAATAAGTGAAATCTCCTTTATCTATTATTATTATTATTATCATTATTATTACACGTATCTAGGATGTAGGTAGGACTGCGACATATACAAAGGAAATATCTCCTTCTCTCTCCCATGAATCTTGGGATAGATACAGGTGATATTATCAAACCAACATACAACCACATCACATTTCATATTGCTTTGTACTAAATAAGATACTATTTTGATTCCCATGTAGATAAACGGTACGTTTGGGGGGAGAGATGCTTAAAAGAAAAACACTGCTTTGCACTACTCTTAACTTTTGTGCAAATTGAATAGCCACCAGGAAGCAGTATAGGATAATGGGTAAAAAGTGCTTGCTCTGGAGACTAGAGGACAGAAATCCTAATACCATCCACTGCTTACCTTGAACAATTAGCATCATCTTTGACTAGTTCTTAGTTTCCGTATTTATACTGTATTTTTGTTTGCACTGAATGATGTAATGCCGAGTAAATTCCTGGAATATAACTTGGTATTTAGTAAACGCTCAATAAAAACAGCCATTATTACTGTTCTTGCAGAGAGGAGCGGGCAACACCAATATTTTCAGCATCTCCACCCCCCATCACGAGGGCAAAAACCTTGTCTTGTTTACGTCCAATTCCCCAGCACCCAGAGGACAACAAGACCATGGCAGAGCTGTTTGCGTGTACCTGACGCCTCGCATCCATAATTTCATTCAGAATCTGATACAAAGACGGTGCTGAAAACAATAACATCAGGCCGTGGCTCCTACAGGTCTTTGGCGCTAGAGGGCTCTGTAATCTTAATTTCTTGTTGCTGCCCAAATCCATCTTAAATTCACCAAACTCAAAGAGAGCCCAAGGAGAGCACCTCCCGACAGGAGAAAACTGCTCTCCCACCACAGCACCAGGGCAGCACTTGTAGGTCTAGAGTACGGCTTCCATAGCAACATGGTCCCCGGCTCCAAGACAACATAAACCGCTCGTAGGGCTGGAGGAGCCTGCAGGCCCCAGAAGCCCTGGATTAGCCCAGAGTCGCGCAACTCGACCCACCTACCTCTTTTCAATCCTGCTCAGCCCCTTCCCGGAAGCACGATGCCCACCATGAGTGTGAGCCAACTGAACTACACTTCCCAGACTGCTCTGAGACTGTCTCCTTGCGGAACCTCGACCTTCGCGTGAGTTTCTCCGAGGTTGTACGGGTCACACCTCTTGACGCGCCCACAATCGTTCCTACTACAATTCCCATCGTGATCCACGTCTCCCGGGACGTTGCGTCACTCTCTGACCACTTCCGGTCGGTGACGCAGTTCCGCTTTGCCCGGCGCGCGGTGAATTGTCTGAAATTTAGAGCTCAGCTTTGTTGTATCTTCGCGGCTACGGATCCCAGCATGGCTTCCGCACGAGCCACTACCACGGTATAGATCTGAGCTCACCTTGGGGAGCGCTGAGGTGGTCGGGGAGGCCCCTACGGAATGGAGCCGTTAGGGGACGGGCTAAGGAGATGGGGGGGATGAGGAGGAAGGCCGTGAGATTCCGTCTTGTCTTTCCCGAGCAGCAGTTTTCTTATTCCTAAGAGCTTTCGGGTGCTTTAAGCTCGTTTGCACCTCGCGTACAGCTGCAAACTGTAAATACCTCTTCGGACTGGTTCAGAAATGGAGCTCTGAAAGGGAGTAGTGTCCTGATATAAAGATTTATGTTTATATCAGGTCTCTTAATTATAATGAGGCCTCTTAATTACAATTAAATTTATTTAAGACTAAAGGCATGTCCTATGCAGTACCTCTCATCTTAAACTTTGGAAATGTGTAGACTGGTAACTGTGTAACATGTTATTCGTTGGCATTGGCAATTTCAGTTATCCTTTATATTTCCTCTGTGATGAACAGTAACCCTGGAAGTTTCATAAAACCCAAGAAGAAATTACACTTCCAACCGAATTAATTAACCGAATGAATCAAAGCAACGTTTGATAGAAGAATCATCTAGATAAATTCAGTACTTTTACTAACCTGTCAGCCTCTTGTCTGAGCGATAACACCCTTTTCCCAATCCCCATCAGTGAAGACACATCTTAATTGGTGCCCTCTTTGTCCTTTCCTTTGGGAAGAAAATAGAATTAAAGCCCAAAATGACCTTGGTTCTTTGGGGAAGCCTAGTAAATCGCAAAGATTAAGCCTTAGGTTAATCCAGGTCTTTGATTTAGCAGGCAACCAAAACTAAGGCACCTGATGACTTAGTCGCTCCTGTTGTAAAGAAACCACACATTTATTATGGAAGTTTGGAAGAGAAGGAGAGGGAGCGTCTGGCCAAAGGAGAGTCTGGGATTTTAGGAAAAGAAGGACTTAAAGCAGGAATTGAAGCAGGAAATATTAACATAACTTCTGGTAAGTTGCAAATTATGAGCATCTTTGGTGCTCAAATTTTCTGTAATGCATACCTTCCTAAATTTAAATATCACTAGTTTTATAGTGCCAAAATGTTTGTTTTTAAACTTAATCTACATATGGTCATACTTTGCCTGCTCTGTTTAGCATTATCCAGAGAGCCTTTTTGCTTAAAACCTTTTAAACAGTTTTTCTTCCGTGAATTGTTAGTGATTTTACCAGGAGTTTATTTAGTGTGTATAACTGACCCTCGAACAATATGGGTTTGAACTGTAGAGGCCCATTTATACACAAATTTTTTAAAATAAATACTGTAAATGTATTTTCCTTATGATTTTCTTAACATTTTCTTTATCCAGCCTCCTTTAAGAATACTGTATATAATGTACAAAATTGTCTTAATCGACTTATTGTTAAGGCTTCTAATCAGCAGTAAGCTGTTAGCAAGTTTTGGGAGAGGACAAAGTTCTATACGGATTTTAAACTGTATAAGGGGATTGACACTCCCTCCACTACATCATTCAAGGGTCCACTGTATTTGGATTCAGATTGATTCCATTTGTCTTTTGGAAATCTAGCTCAGTTCTGGCATTGGTTTAGAATTACTTTGGTTTTTAATATTCTTCTGTTTTTAGTTTCCAATTATTTTTCTCCCAAAATGAAATATGTTTTTAAGTTAGGAAGATATTAGTTATTTTTATTTTGAAAAAGATCATTGTAGAAATGTGTGAAGTAGATAAACCTTTAATCTTTATTAATTGGGTCTATAGCTTTTCGAGAATTTACTAAAGCTATAAAAATAATTTTTTCCCATAAATGAAGCCATGATATGCACATTATTTTGTAATGTGTATTTTTCATGCTATATACTATTAGAACTCTTTCATGTCAGTAGCTAGCAGTCTATATTTTTAAAATAAAGTTGTACATGTTTGTAATTAGAAATTCAAACAGTACAGAAGGGTTTAAAATGAAAAGACTCCTTTGCAGAAAGGACTTCTGTCAAGTTTGTCATTGTTCCTCTCACACATTTTTTTTTTATGCACATGCATGTTAGTGACTTTTTAAACCTTTTATGCTTTTTAAAACATAACTGCATCACCACTATACTTACCCCCTTTCATCCAAATGCTTGTATTTGTGTGGGTTTTTTAACTAACTGCTAGATTACCCAAAAAGCCTTATAATCAAGGTATATCATTTTTATGGTAATTATTTCCACTTTACTAGTTTTATTTTTAAGTGTCTTCATACTGGGACTGTTTTAGACAATAGCTTTGGCAGTTGTTGAAATAATATTTCTGTTTTATCTCCTGGAGAGAAGACCTGGTTAACTCATTTGCTAAAGATGCGCCATACTCTTTACTTTCTCATCTCATCTAAGCTATTTGTTTATATAGGTGTATGTATGTGTAAAGTTGCCAAATGAAACAAGATGACTCGAACTATTTTGCTGCCTTTTAAAGCTGTGTCATTTAGTTTTCTATGTGTGCATAAGTTAATAAATTCAGAAAAAGTAAACTATATAATAGATTAGACAGCTAACTTTCACTAAACACATAACAGACTCCAATTGTAAGAAGTTACTTCTTTTTTCATATTTGAAGAATATCTGGTGCTTATGCTTATGTTACCTGTTTTCTTTATAGGAGAAGTGTTTGAAATTGAAGAGCACATCAGTGAACGACAAGCTGAAGTATTAGCCGAGTTTGAGAGAAGGAAGCGAGCCCGGCAAATCAATGTTTCCACAGACGATTCAGAGGTCAAAGCTTGCCTTAGAGCCTTGGGAGAGCCCATCACACTTTTTGGAGAGGGTCCTGCTGAAAGAAGAGAAAGGTGCCATTTCTGAATATCTCCTCTTTTTTTAAATCACAGGGTTCTAGCTCCAATGGTATTTGTAGCAAAAACTTCAATAGAATGTCTCAGATATTGTTAGATAATCTTAAGTTGTGTCTATATAGTTTAACCCATAATCTGAGTCTCAAGCCAATTTTTACTTCACTACTAATTTTTCTTTATACACTGTGAAGAGGATGTTAATATGCTCCTTCCCCTTTTCTCTCCAGTGTGGAATTTTGAGTTGAGTAAACATTTGTAGCTGAACTTTGAAAATTTTGATAGCAAATGCATTCTTGTTAATGACATAAAACATGTTTTGGGGTTGTATTTTTTTGGATATTATTGAAAAGGGGCACTGTTCTCATATAAGTCTCCCCTGATTTTAAAGTTGCAATGCTTTTAGTAACAGGTTAGTCATATACAATTATAAGGCCCTCCTCTTATCTACTCTCCTCATCATTTTTTCCCCTTGGTTTGCACAGGCTGTGTTTAATCACTTTAAAACCTTTAACAATATCTCATGTCCATTAAATAGAACAACAATGCTGAGCCTGTTTCAAATGCAAGGACAAAATACCACTTTTCTTGTACTCCATGCTCCAGCTATACTGAACTATTTGATTCCAAGCTCAACATGCTTTTCTTACCTCCAGACCTTTACATTTGTTTAATCTTCTGCCTCAGCAGTCCTCTCCCATTCTTGACCTATTGACCTGATGAAATGATGACTTGGTTTAGGTATCACCTCCTCTATGAAGCTTTCCCTGATCCTCCTTCCAAATGTAGGTTAGATACTCTTTTTATGTTCTCCCTTTGCACCCTATACTTCACCACTGTCATAATACTTAGTATAATGTACTGTAGTTTCCTGTTACTTTCTGTCCTCATTTCCTCCTCAGCCCCGCTTCCCTGGACTATGCTGTTTGCAGTCAAATATTCTGGGACTATGCTATTTGAAATCAAAAAATGTTTTAGTTGGTATTGTATATTGAGCACCTGAGTCAGTATCCAGCGCATGTGACATTAAGTGAAGGTTGGCTGTCTTCACAGACCAAGTGGTAGCAGTGTTTTGGCTAGTTAATTTTAAATTTAATATGGTAATTACAGTTAATTTAGGGAATCTTCACATAAAGAAGATTGACTGAAAGAAATCACTGGCAGTTTAGGCATGACATCTTGACTTTTAAAGAAAGTTTCTTGGAATTTTAATGGTGAGAGAATAGGAGTTTATATCTCTTCTTAGAGGTACTTTTCAAAAATCTCATTACAACTCTTAAATTTCTCTCTTTTTTGTTACAGGTTAAGAAATATCCTCTCAGTGGTTGGTACCGATGCCTTAAAAAAGACCAAGAAAGATGATGAGAAATCTAAGAAGTCCAAAGAAGAGGTAAAATATGTCTGCCTTCATCATATAAACACAAAGGAAATAAGGGCATAGTTCTCTCATTTTCACCTTTCAATGGTTTGTGTAGGAGGTGAGGGTTGAAGAATGTAGTGTTTAGGAGTAGTTGTTGGTAGTGGTTTGTAGTTTCTGTGTAGGCATAAGTGGAGATTAGTGAGTTTCCCATTCAGGAAAGAATTATAGCGTTTGAAACTTGACAAAGAACCAGAAACTATCTAAAAAGACCTAACAAACAAAAAAAATAGAAAGCACATATTTTTTAATTCATGCTGTTACTGAACTATTTCACCTTTTTTCCAGGCAGTTAAAATAGAGAATTGTTGCTATGAGGCAGTAATGCTTCAGACTTGATATTTCTGCTCTTAATTTAACTTTCAGTATCAGCAAACCTGGTACCATGAAGGACCAAATAGCCTGAAGGTTGCTAGACTATGGATTGCTAATTATTCACTGCCCAGGTAAGGAGAGCCCCTAGAAGGAGAAAGAAGCATATTTTTTTCTTGTTTTTCTCAAGGACTGAGGATCTGCTTTATCATGACTGGTTGTTAAATGAAATTTAGTGGTAAGATACTTCTGTGGACCCTTTGTGTACAACCCATTTACTCATGATGGTAATGTATGTCACAGGGCAATGAAACGCTTGGAAGAGGCCCGTCTCCACAAAGAGATTCCTGAGACAACTAGGACATCCCAGATGCAAGAGCTGCACAAATCTCTCCGGGTAAGATGCGCTCAGCAGTTGTCCAATATCTTAAAGATTTTAAAATATTTATTGGATTTTCTACTTCAGCCCACCTTTAGGGGTAGAAGCAACTATAATTATTCCTCCCTGCTTAACACTGTCACCATTTGGGAGGAGCCATTGGTTTAAGTGGCAGGAACCTACTATACTTTGTACTCAACAGAGGTTTATGGTTTTACTCTTTAATTCTTTTAATGTGTCACAGTTGTACTTTAGATCTCTCCACATTTTTACTGTTTATATTAAGCAGATATGGAAGATACTAATACTGTAGAAGACAGCATGCTGCGGTTCCAGATATGCCTTGACTCCATTCACCCATCAGTATAAGTGTTTCCACACACGCACACACACACACAGTGTAAAAGAATCTTGGGTGATATTAAAACTGTAAAGTGTCTTTTTTATAGCAGAAAAACCAAGAAACTCTTGGATTAACCTATTGATCTATGTTTGTCTCTTTTTTTTTTTTTTTAAGTCTTTGAATAATTTCTGCAGTCAGATTGGAGATGATCGGCCTATCTCCTACTGTCACTTTAGTCCCAATTCCAAAATGCTGGCCACAGCTTGCTGGTAAGTTATATTTCACTGTGACATTTTTTTTTCCATAAACAGGGAACAGGTTCAGGGGGCTAGGGGAACATCAGCATTTGTCTCTTTCTGTATCCTCTTCCTCTGATTCTCATGATCAAACCAAACTAGAGATGCTACTGTTACCCATTCTATTATACAGTGAAGTCTTCGTGAATAGTTCTCACTGTTTACAAAGAACACCAGAGATTTATGATATGTAGCAGTCATGTTTTTGAAACTAATATTTTGGAACAGGTTATGTGAGCTTATAGACTTAACTAGTATCTACACCCCAGTATAGCTTTTCTTTTTCAGTTATGTGACCTAGGCAGATACTCAATCTCTGTAAGCTTCGATTACCTTTTCTGTAAAGTAGGGTGAGATGTTTGTAAAACATTTTGCCTTGATAATGCCTCGTATGTGGTAAGGACTAGTAAACATGAATTATTGTTTTTAGTCTTTATTTTATTATTTACTTATGCGGGAAACTCTTAGGATTCAGTAACTTGTTTTGTTCTATTTAATTATTTTTGTGGGACATGCCAGCTAGTAGGAGAGCTTCCTTATATTATGTGCATAGAAACTACTTAGGTAGGTGGAATTTGAGACTGATTCAAAGAAAGCCAAGGACTTGTACAAATCTCTCCGACTTTCCAAGCTTCAGTTACCTTCATTATAAAGCAGAAATTATCATTCCTGTTTTATGTACCTCACAGATCTGTTTATAAGGATCATTTGAGGCAGTAGACATAAAAGTAATAGTTGGAGGTATTCTGAAATAAAAAGTCTTTTTAAAAAATGTAAATGCTTTGTAAGTAGCAAAATGCTATTCATATTTAAGGAGGCAGTATTAATAATAGTAATATTATTAGATAGTTTAATTTGTCCTACCTTCCCTCACAAATTGATCCAAAAGTTAAGAAGAATAGCAACTTGTGCTGTATTAAGTATAGTCCAGTGGAGCCCCCTGTCTGCACGAGACCTGGGTGTAGCTTTCTTCTCTAATGCTTCAGATGATAAGCCTTTTATTTCTCTTTTCCTATCTGTCACTGTAAAGTTTGTTGGGGTGAGAAGAAATTGTCCTTTAGTAATATTACCAAGGTACCTTTTCCTTCCCAGACCTGGCTGAGATGCTTTCCTTTGTGTTTGATAGGAGTGGGCTTTGCAAGCTCTGGTCTGTTCCTGATTGCAACCTCCTTCACACTCTTCGAGGTGAGTTAGAATCTTATTTAAATCTCCGTCTTTTTCCTAGTGTGACCTCTGTCAAGCAGTAAAACTCTGAAATTCTGCCTGATACTTAGTCTCAGTACACATAGGATTCATTCTTAGTTTGACTTTGACTTGGTTTTCTCTGACCATGAAGGTAATAACTTCATACACACATCACTTTTCTCTCATGTTCAATCTCTAAACCAAAAACCAAGCTTTTTGTTTGTTTTACTTTTTTAATGTGATTTAAACATTGGTTTAAATTAAAAGTTTATTTTTTTTTAATAGTTGAATACTGTCTATGACTATGCTACCCTGAACAAGCCACATCCCATCTAATCTTGGAAGCTAAGCAGGATCGGGCCTGGTTAGTACTTGGATGGGAGACTACCTAGGAAGACCAGGTGCTGTAGGCATAAAAAAATTTTAAAAATAAAGGATTGTCAACTGACACGGTTCTTGCAATCTGTGAGATTAACCGAGAGTTGCCTTGCCTAAAAAATAAAATAAATTAAAAAATAGTTAGGTGAATACTTTAATTCTTTATCTTTCCATGTTTCCTAATATATACCTTTATAATTTATCATAGTCTGTATTTGCACATAAGTTATAAGGGGGTGGAACCCTTTAACTTTTCATTTTTTAAACACTCAGGCCATAACACAAATGTAGGAGCAATTGTGTTTCATCCAAAATCCACTGTCTCCTTGGACCAAAAAGATGTTAATCTGGCTTCTTGTGCTGCTGATGGATCTGTGAAGCTTTGGAGCCTTGACAGGTGAATATTGTTGTTCTCTTTACTGCAATCACTAAATAGTTGGTTGGCCATTGGCACCTGAAAATAATGGCATTTAACCTCAGAGATGGTCCAAAAGTCAAGGTAACGTGGTGTGAAAATAAAATGAAGGATTCCTTTCTTATACCTTTTCTTACTAAAGGAGTTGTAACAGATTTTTTCTTGTTGATTAACTTCAGTTCTTAATTTTTGCATCTGACATAGTGGCCACTGTTTCTTGGCTCCAGTTATTCTGGAAGGATCCATTTTACCTGCTGTGCAATAGATTGACATGGAGAATTGCACCGTTTGGTAGATTGACTAAAGAAAATACTCTTGGCAACGTGTCTGCAGGGGACAGAAAAGCGAAGTTCTGTCTGGCAGTAGTGCCAAGGTAGTGATGTCTCCTCCCAGTAGCATTACCTTACCTAGACTGTTTTCTCCAGTTACAAGAGGTTTTCTTTATGTCTTTATTATTGTTGTTTTCCAAGAAATTATTGGAAGCCTGTTGTTGGCTAAAAGACATCTGAATCCAGTTGCTTAGTCTTCCTTCTTTGGGAAAATATATGAGGCTTTTATTCGAGGGTGTTGTAAAAAGCTAATTAGTGTCTGTACTCTTTACCAGACAGGATCTTACCTATGAGCACAGTACATTTTAATTGGCTTTGGTAATACTTAGAAATATCTCTTTCCCTAGGGCTTTGGTTAGTTCTATGTATGCACATTGACAAAGTTCCCCTTTTAATTGCCCTCTTTAGAGTTCATGTTTATTTTCTTTTGCTGATGTTTCAGATCTTTCTGTTGCTGAGTGGTAGAATTTAATGACCACCAAAAGGAAACTAGCCTGTCTATTTAGGAGATCCTTTTTCCAATTGGTTCCTTCAACAAGCTAAAGTTTGAGAAAATTTTAATCAATCCACTTGCACTAAAACTGATATATTTCTGTTGCCCCATCTCTCCGTCAAAGTATGTTCTCTTTCTAGAATCTCAGCACTACTTTGGTGCAGAGAGACTTGCTTATCTTTTATTTTTCTCTAATTATGAGTGGTATAGCATTAGGAGTTTATTAACATAGTGAATTGAAGTAGAAAGAGTATTTGTTGAAATACTATGGGCAGTTTTGCCCTGTGGGCATATGAAGTAGTCCCAAATCTTAAATCTTTGGCAAGTGACTTAAATTTTTATTAGTCCTAAAATTTTAACAAGTTACAAATATTACAATTTGGCTTCTCAAATCATAGGTGCATCTGTATATAAGTTCAGAAAATATTTTCATGAGTATAAAATAGTTTACTTACATATGTTTGATTCCTTTTCAGTGATGAACCAGTGGCAGATATTGAAGGCCACACAGTGCGTGTGGCCCGGGTAATGTGGCATCCATCAGGACGTTTCTTGGGTACCACCTGGTAAGCCTTCCTGTTATTTTTCTATCCACATGGGATTATGGCATCTTGTTAACCCCTTATAGCTAACTTCCAAATAAATTTTTAAAACAGATCTTCAAGTAGGATTTTCTTCTTTGGCAGTGAATCAGAATCAGAAGAGAATATATAATATAGGTAGGGCTAAGTATATTTGCTTTTAAATTGTAATTAATCTGAAATTTTAAAGTCAGTCTCTGCTTGCAAATTAGTCTCCCTTTCTGGTCCTATAAGTTTTATGAGCCCAGAATCTGCTAAAGAGCTTTTTAATTAAGATATCATTTACATGCAGTGGAGTGGATTTAAGTGTACAATTCAGTCAATCTTGACAATGCATATGCTCATGTGACCCATATCCCTGTCAATAGAGCATTTGCGTCACCCCACAAAGTTCCCTCATGCCCCTTCTCAGTCAGTTCTGCCTTTCATAGCAACCACTGAGCCTGGTATCTATCACCATAAATCCTGTCTGTTCCTACTGTATAAACTCATTTGTGTCTGGCTTCTTTCATTCGGCAAACATTTTAAAGATTCATGTTGTTGGCAGGTATCAGTAGTTCCTTTTTATTACTGAGGAGTAGTCGGTTGTACTGCTGAGCCACAGTTTATCCATCTCCTTGTTGATGAGCGGTTGGGCTCTTTCCAGGTTTTGGCTAGTCAGATTAAAGCTGCCACAAATATTCTTATACAAAACTTCTTGTGGATGTGTTGTGTTTTTTTTTTCCTTTTCTCTGGAATAAACGGCCAGAAATGCTAGGTCATAAGGTAGATATATATTTAATGTTTAAAAAAAGTACAAGTGGTTGTACCATTTTACAATCCCAGAATTCTGGTGGTTTCATATCCTTGCCAACATTTAGTGTTGTCAGTCTTAGCATTCTTCCCAGTCTAGCAAGTGTATCCTTAAATCTCACAGTTTTCATTTTTATTACCCTAATGACTGTTGGTGTTGAGTACTTTGTCGTATGCTTATTGAACATTTGTATATCCTTTGTGCAGTGTCCAGAGGTTTTACTCAGTTTTTTAATGTCTGTCCTTTTTTTGTCTTTGTTTCCATGCACATAGACAATTCTGCCACTATTTATTGAAGATACTTTCTTTTCCCTATTGAAATTGCTTTGGCATCCTTATTGAAAATAATTGGACCATAATATTTGTGTGGGTCTTTTTTTACTTGGTTCCGTTAATCTGTGTGTCTATGATTGACTTTTGTATTCCTAACATGCAGTTTAGGGCTTGGTAAATATATAAATGCTCCATGACCGAAAGGACATAACAGTGGAATTGGGGAAGAAAGGAGGCAACAGAATCTGCTGGGCCATTCTTGAGGAATTCTGCTGTTAAAATAGACACTGAATCAGTTTTATAGGAAGTCATGGTTTCCCAGGTAGCATCCAAGACATGCATGCCTAGTTATTGAGACATCATTTGTGCCAGAAAAGAATTTCTAGTTAATATGGTTATATGAATAGTTTCAGAAGCATTACTGAAGCTACGACTATAGTGCCTTGCATATTGTAAAAAGTAAATAAATATCTTCTGGTTAATTATTAGTTTAATTTTTTAGCTATGACCGCTCATGGCGCTTATGGGACTTGGAGGCTCAAGAGGAGATCCTGCATCAGGAAGGCCACAGCATGGGTGTGTATGACATTGCCTTCCATCAAGATGGCTCTTTGGCTGGCACCGGGTAAGGCTTCTTCCACATAGCCAGGGGCAGCTCACTAGTCTCACCTCATGAGTGCCTGCTTCCAAAGAGAACTGGATTCAGAATGTTCATTTGTAAATTATTTTATCAGGGGTCTGGATGCATTTGGTCGAGTTTGGGACCTGCGCACAGGACGTTGTATCATGTTCCTAGAAGGGCACCTGAAGGAAATATACGGAATTAATTTCTCCCCCAATGGGTAAACAAAGCTCACTGAATGAGGGGTAGAGAGGGTTCTTGGTTAGAAGTGCTCTTTGTTTCTAACTTCATTACTACGCCTGACCCACAGCTACCACATTGCAACTGGCAGCGGTGACAACACCTGCAAAGTGTGGGACCTTCGACAGCGGCGTTGTGTCTATACCATCCCTGCCCATCAGAACTTAGTGACTGGTGTCAAGTTTGAGCGTAAGCTTTCCTTCTATTTTAGGCCTAATTATGAGACAGATTATACTTCCATGGAATGCAGGCCAGTCTTTAGCTTAACTTGGAAGTGGAACGGGAGAGAATTGGGACTCTGTTGAAGGAGCACATTTTAGTTTCCCTCCCTCTACTATACTTTCAGACAACTATGGCACAGTGTGCTTTTTGTTGCTAGAAAGTAAAGAAGACTCCTTGAGTGCTTCACCTTTTTTTCCATGGAAATTGTAAGCACTGAATCCTTAGTGTTTTAAACAAGCTGTCTGTTGGGGAAAGAGCAAAAGATCCTCCTAATGTTATTTGTTTCCATAAGTCTGCATGTAGTTGTCCCTTTTTTCTGGAGGCCTAGTAGGAAAATAGATCAGAGTGTTGAGTTTTTCTGAATGTGGAAATACCTTCGTTTTCAAAATAGTATTGTCTGGCAGATTTTTGTGCTTTTATTTTCTTGCACTCTTGAATACTTGAATTTCTCAAGCAACTTTCCTTCTTTTCTCTTGTAGCTATCCATGGGAATTTCTTACTCACTGGTGCCTATGATAACACAGCCAAGATCTGGACCCACCCAGGCTGGTCCCCACTGAAGACTCTGGCTGGCCATGAAGGCAAAGTTATGGGCCTAGACATTTCTTCCGATGGGCAGCTTATAGCCACTTGTTCATATGACAGGACCTTCAAGCTATGGATGGCTGAATAGGCAGGACCATGGAAAAAGGACTCTAATCTCAGGCTCTCTCTTAAGAGCCATTTTCAAAAGAAAGGATTGATGAGTTGTGTTATATCATGTGTTTTGCCAATGACCACGTGTGGACTCTCAGTAGATTGGATTTCCTTGTCAGTCTCCACTCTAGACAAGTGGCCCAATCCCTGGGTGCTGGAGACCCCTCTCATGGTTGCCATTTTAATTTCATCTTCACACCCTGCCAAGAACTGTGTAGATGTTTCTATTAATCTTTCTTTTAAATGCCCGTTGCCTTCTTCACAGCACTCAGGATTGTGACTGACTCCATTTGTAATTCTTAAAACTTGCCTTTTTATTACGTGGTATGTGCTTCAGGACTACATGTGACCTGGAGAGCAAGGTGGCTGGACTGTAGTCTCACCTCTCCCCACGCACTGGGTAAACAATGCCTGACAGAGACTTCACCTTGAGAATGGGAGGTGAAGAGGTAGACCCACAGCTATGCTCAGGGCTATGCAGTAGAGAAGATTTTTAACCTCTTTCTGTTGAGTTCATTTGGAATGCTTCCTGCATCACGAAGCTCAGACCGAACATTTGCCATGTCAGAAAATGTCTTCCATTTAGCTTTGTAATTGGCGTCCCTTTGTGTTAGCCCAAAGGTAGGCCATTGTGTCAAGTCAGTGAAATTTTTAGAAAGCAAATATGAAGTCTTTATTGTGCAATCTCTTTTCTGTTATTTAAAGGATATACCCCTGATGTCAAGGTAAGTCTGGAAAAAAAATCTCTAAAGGGTAATCCTAAACAAATTTTATTATTACTCACTACAGAGTAAAGTCCTATTATAAAAACTCCTTCAAAGAATTATTTTGCATAGGTAACCATGGAGGTCCCTTCTTTTTGGGGGGTTTGAGACATAATCTCAAATATAGCTTGCTCCAATTTCTGTCTTCTTAATAAGCATTTTGTTAATTTTTTAAGAAATAGAGGGCTATTGCATTATGGGCCAGACTACCAGTGAACTGTATCTGGACTCTATAATATTCTTACTCATTGGCCATTCAGTAGTTACCTTCACCTCTTTCCACCCCAAATGTACAACCACTGAACTCTGAAAGTACACAGTAAATTTATACAAAAATAAGAAATTTGGAAGAAAGGATTGTGTATAGGAAATTCAAGAGAAGTATATGATGTCTTCTCCTTTTAAACATTTAAAAACACTTTTGACTCGCTATTCCAGAGAGGCTGAGAGTGGCTTGTCTAGCTCTGTTCAATTGTGTGATGTATAATGAAATATTCTGTTTAATCTGATTTCAGTTATAACCAAATTGTATATCCTAGTACCTGTTAAGCTTATGAATTCTCAGCCTTACCCTCTGTTTGGCACGTCACTGTTATTTAAATATTAGTGGGCTCTATTTCTTCTGTAATTGGCCATGAAAAGAAATTATTTTCATTACTGTCTTTGTAGTATGTATAAACTAATAATGAATATTAGTGTATGAGCATGTAGTTTGGATATAGTGTATAAATGTATTAAGGTTTTTAGTTTTTGAAGTTTAAATTTTATTAATTTTATCTTTTGGGGGCATGGGGAGGGGCTTCCAAGAGATTTAGAAGTAACAACTAGGTGAAAACATTTTATTTAAGCTTTGGCAAAACAAATGTAGAACATTCATTTCTTTACTGGAAATGTCATTGTAAGAAAGCAGTTGAGCATGACATTTGAGTGTGACATTTTATGATAATGTATAGTCTCCATTTAACAGGAGATTTACTCTCTGTCTAGACACTGCCATGGACCTTCCAGTATCTCATTTAGTCCTTAAAATCTGAGGAGTTAATTATTCTTTTTTACAGACAAAACTGAAGCTCAAGTTAAATAACTCTCTCAAGGTTACCCAGTTAGTAAGCAGTGGATCCTGGTTTGTCTGTGTATGACCTTATGAAGAGATTTCATAGGGTTTTACTGAGTGTGTTAGCAGCACTGGCCAGACAAAAAGACCAGTCCAGCTAGCATCGCTTCATACCTGTACAATGCCTGAGCTTTTTAACCACTCTTCCGCTTATTAAACTGCCCTTTTGATAAGTCCCTGCATCTCTTACTCTGACTTCATCCCTAAAGGAGTTAATTTCACCACTTAGACCTCATGAACTTATGAGGAGCCTATCATGTTCAACAGGAAACAATTAGCATTTTGGGATAGATATTTTGTTTTGTGGAACTGTTTTTAGCATTGCGGTATGGCTGACCTCTGGAGTACTACAAGCCAGAAACAACACACTCCCTTCATTGCAGTACCAGAGATGCTCCCACATATTTCCAGGTGCCCCCTAGGAGGATGGCACTGCTCCAAGGTTAGAACTACTGATTGTGAGAATAGAAGATACTAAAATGTTGCCCTGCTCAAAAAAAAAAAAAAAAAAAAAAATCAAACATTTTATTTGGCTGGTGTATCAAACACTTCAAGAGTGTAATTCCTATTTTTACTAAAGAATCCACTACTTATTAGCTGGGTGATCTTGAATAAAGTAGCTGCTAAATTTGTGGAGGCTCAGATTCAGTTATGAATAGGGATGAGTACTCAAAGTCAGTGGGGAGAGCTTGAGTCCCAGCTTTAGAGTAATTATCTTCGATGGCGCAAATGGAAAGGTGGGTGAGTCCCCTGATGGGATAACGTTGGCAACTTTCCATTTTTGTAATGGAGAACTTTTTCTTCACATCTTATAACCGTTTGGTTTTACTAAATGTAAAATACATGCCTTGGCTATTTTGCAATATCTTGTACATTAAGACCCTAAGAATTTATAGAAGCTAGTTCCACTAAGAATGTTTAGAGCAAATTAACCAATTTTCAGTCTCTGAAAGCTTATTCTACAAATTAAAAAACCCTCAAACTGTCATCTCTTCATAATTGCGATGGTGTTTTAACCACTTTGAGATTGTCCTAGAGCCCTGGGCCACTAGGCAATATTAAAACTGCAGAAGCAGAAATCAGGGTTTTAGACTCTGCAGAGGTGGCAGCTTGTAGTCAAGCAGTAGCCCAGGCATCCAAATTCTACTGAATTATCTTTATCCCTAGGTTTTGTCGTGAAAAAGAAAACCAGGGACCCCTGCCTGCACTGCCTGGGGTGGGAGCTAGGGCTTTTACTCTATCCAGAGTTTATGCCTTACCACTTGAGGCCAAAATTTCAGTACCCGACAGCGAGGAGTTATCTCTGTGACTTATCAAGGCCTCTGCACCTACCAGGAGAAATGATGTTTCCTTTCAAATCCCAGGTGTCCTTTGATCCACTGACCCTCTCACCTTTGAACTTTCAGACTCAACACTCCATAAAACATACTGACAAGAGGTTGTCTTCTATCAGAAAGAGCACACCCTCCTCACTGCCACCCCAGGATAATCCTACCTTTCCCTTAGTTTTGACACAGCACCAGTCAAATGGTGATTGAATGAGTGGATAAATGCAGAGCATATTTACTGGGACTGGTAAAGATATCCAAAGAGAAAACTGGGAGGGGAAGACATGTTTGTCCACAGAACTGAAGCTTGCTTTCCAAATTTTTTAGCAACATAATAAAAACAAAAAATGAACTAGGTTCAAAGCAGCACCAGTGAGAAATTCAGCTTGCTCTTTGGGCGTAGGGTTCCTGGAGATACCCAGTCCTTTGGCACAACCTGCTGTGTAGCTCTTAATCAGATCTCCACCTTTCCATGACCCTGTGGTTCACACCTGGAGGTCTCTTCACATCTTTTCCCAGCCCTTTAGCTTTCAGAGGTTCTCATAATAGGACCCCCAGAAGCAAACACGGCCTAACTGATCCATGGATTGTAAAAATGAACAATACTACAAAGGAAGACAATCCGACATGAAGTTCTGCAGCTCCCATACCCAGCAGCAACCAAGAAGGGCTTGGTTCCTCATCCTGAACAGATGCTCACCCCATACCCCCAAGGAACTCTTTGGTCCAAAAGATGGAGAAGATAAGCAACAGACTGACACTGAGGATGACAGCCATCAGGTAGGCAAAGATCCGGAACTGAGGGTTTTGGAAACACTCCCTCAGAGAGTAGTGGCTGGGGATGGGAATGGGCGTGGTAGTAGGGGCCATGGGTTGGGGGGCCTCAGTCTGGCTCCCAAGCTCAGGGCCTAGGTCTAGCGTGTAGACCCGGGGCTGGCGAAGGAAGTAGCGGCTCTTGGGCTGGTCTTTGAGAGAGAGCTGATGGCCTTCCAGGATGATGTGGTGGGGCTCCAGGCGGAGCAGGGTGAGCATAGCCGTATCCGTGGGCAAGTCAGTGACAGGCTGCCCAGAGGCCAGCACAGTGGGCTGACGACAGAGTGGGCACAGCAACCGGCGCCGGGCTGGAGTCACCAGGCTGAGGTGGGCCAGGCACTCCACGCAGAAGGAGTGGCAGCAATCCAGCACTTTGGGGGTGTGGAACATGTTGTTGAAGGGGTTCCAGCAGACAGGGCACTCAGGCTCCCGGCTCTGCTGCTGGGCCATCCTCACACCAGACACAAAGAGGCCTGGCAAGAGATGTCCTGGCAGAGAGGGAAAAGAAGTAAATAAACACCCATTAAATGCTATCCCTGTGTTTTGTCCTAGGCTGTGTTCTGTGAGTTGCTAAAAGGTATCATCACCCACCTTTCACAGATGAAAAATCTTAGATTCAAAGGGATGAAACAGTTTGTTCCAGATTACCCAGTTGCTAAGCCATAGAATTAAGTCATACTCCAGCAGTATCCCCTCTATCTGTGAAGACCTGAGCCACCCCACTATTAATGAGCTGTCACTAGAGGAGACTGCATTCTAGCTTTGGAAATAGATAAAAATACTGTGTGACTGCCCTTGGCTTCTCAAACTCCAGTGAGAGGGAGGGGAGCCACTGTCAGTGGTTTGTGCTACAAGTCGACTATTTCCTCCTCTGCTACCGCATATCTCCAACAAGTGCAGAGATGGGCTTTGTGAATTCCCTGGTCTTTCCCTCTGGGAACAAACGCTAGGCTCTGTTTCCCTCCTCCCATTGGGCTACAGGGCCAACCCTCTAGAGCGCATTTGCCCAGGGCACTCACTGGACTGGCAAGGGGGCCCCTGGCAAGGCCTCTCCCCTTGACCTGGGAGCTTGGAGAGGCTCCCTTGCCCTGGTCCATAGATCAACCCTTCCAGACCCTCCTCCCAATACTTGGCCTCCCCTGGCTCCTCCGCCCTCCTTTTGTCCCAGGAATGCCCCCGGGCACCCACCTGGGCCTCCTTGGCACTAATGTGGTCAGCAGACTACCCTGAAGGGCCTGAGGCTTCAGTCTCTCTTCTGAATCTGAGGAGCTTTGGAAGACTGCTTTCTCGCCACCAACCCCGGGGCCCATCTCCATGGCAGCGCACACAGAGCACCTGGAGCTGCCAGGTGGCCCAGGCTGCAGCCTCTTGAGCACACCTGCGTGCAGCAAAGGCTAGAGAGTTGCCCAGCTGATGGCAAGGTGGGGAGTTTCCCCAGGGCTTGACAACCAGCCAACTCTGGAAGCCAAGTATGTGGATCGGAGGTTTTTTCAAGACCCGGGATTGCTGGCTAGAAGGGTAGGGGTGGCAATTTCTTTTTTCTAGATTGTGGAGAGAGTAAGTGAGCCTTCTGGGCCTCTTCTCTCCTGGGTCCTCATTCTTATCTAAAATGGCTGAAACCTTCTTACATAAAGGGGTTGCCTGCCCCGCACGCAAATTGCTGTGAAATTCACGTACTACACAGCCTAAAACCTCAGATATCAGATTCAGCAAGTTCTCTCTGGTCCCCTTCTGGTCATTTCATATGCCCAAGAAGCTGCAACCATAACATAGATGGTCACCCTGGCAGACTGAGCACAGTGATCTTAAAGTCCAAGGGTTGGCCATCCCACCACCCTTGGGGACTTAAAAAGGGAGTCAGGAAGGAGAAAGGCTCCAGCCTTGCTTTTCCATTTCAACCAAAACACTTAGCTTTTCTCATAATGATTATATGAATAAGAGAAGAGTTGAGCTACTGAGGAAAAAAAATAAGAAGTTTAAAAACTACTTCTCTGACTTAACCACATACTTTGCAGATCGAAGGTAAGAAGTGACTCTCACCCAAGCTAGTTACTGGTGACACTGGGACTTCCAGTGTACTACCATGTATAGTCATAAAGGCAGAACACACGTCCATTCAGTTACCTGCTGGATGTGTGTTATTAACTAGATAGTGTTTGTATATTCTGAGAAAATTCCTCATGGCCATTAATCTCTTGTGGTAGGAATCCAGGAACTGTGCAAGGGGAATTTGGGGGCAGTGAGTCTGCCTTGTGTCTCTGGAATGACCTCACCTACCCTGACTGAGCTGATACCCGAAGCAAAACCTGCTTATACTCTCTCACTCATGACTCCCTGGTTTTCTTCTAGACTCTGTTAACTGCTTTGTGTAGAGAAGAGGAAATGAAGATCCACAGGAGGATGGAACAGCTCTGACCAAAACTAGGATAGTTTACCAAGCATCCTTACTAATGAACATCTTCTCCTATGGACAATTCATCCTTTCTACAGTTATTGAATTATCTAGTGCTCACCATGTGCCAGGTGCTGTGTGAGGCATTGGGTCAGTAACAATGAACAAAATAGACATGGTCTTTCACTTCATCAAAGTCTTTGAAGTCTAGTGAAGGAAAGGGACATTTGGTGAGGAATGGGCAATAAATACATATATAATTTTAATGAACACTATAATGGACAAAAAAGGAAGATGAAGCTCAGAGCAATGGCTGCTTCAGATGAGACCACCAGGGTTTTTTCGAAGAGGTGACATGAAAGCTGAGACTGAAGTTTGAGAAGACTCCAGCAGTACAGAGCGGAAGAACGTTCCAGATCAAGGGAACAGCGTGTACCAAAGTCCTAACATGATAAAAGGTCTGCCAAATGGAGGAAGTGAAATGAATCCAGGGTTACTGAGGTGTAACCGGTGGAGCTGGGGCGGGAAAGTGGTTCAGGATTAATCCAGAGAGAAAGGAGGTGGGCCCTGGAAGCTGGGATGCAGCTGAGTTTTATTTTGGGGGGTGGGGGGTACTGAGGGGAAAGTGACCTGATCCTATTTTCATTTTAAAAGCCATTCCACTGCAGAGCAGGGAACAGTGTGGAAACAGAAGACCAGTTAGGGACTCCACCGGTGCTCCAGGCTAGGATGGTGGTGCTTGACATAGGTCGGGAGATGGCAGAGAAGATCAAAGGGATGAGGGAGATTAACTTTGGAGATGGAATCAAGGCACTTCCCAAGAAAACAGTGGACAGGATAGATTCTGGAACCACCTTGTCAAGACTCATGACCCCAATTCCTGCTTATTAGGGCCATAATTCTGGTTGGATTGCTTAACCTCTCTGTGCCTCATTTTTTCCTTCTGTAAAGGAAGCTAAAAGTAGTACATTAGAGGGTAAAGCTCTTAGATAAAAGCCTGGCACCTGGTAAAGACTATATATGAGGTGATTAACCTTATCACTGCAAATGGATTTGAAAGATAGGAAGGGTCAAAGTCCTATAAAGTGTTTTGCACTGAGCTTTGAGGAGCCCCTGAATTCCAGAGTGTGTCAGAAGCAGACCCTTAGTACTGATCGAAAGCCTTAAAATGTACATAGCCTAAAATCAGCAGTTATCCCACTAGGAATCTATCCCATGGAAATAATCAAGGGCCTATACAAAAATTTGGTTACAGGAATACCCCTCAGGTTACAGAGATACCCATCAGAGTTCTGCTTTGATAGTGAAGAATTGAAACTGCCTAATTACCTAACCGTGGGACATTGATTAAATAAATTCTGCTCCATCCATATGAAGAGACATTCTGCAGCCTTTAAAATGATGTGATAAAACTTCTATTAATATGGAAATATGTTCATGATATGCCATTGAGTGAAAAGAACTAGTAATAAAGCCATATTAGGATATAATCCAATTTTCCAACTGTGCGTGCAATGAGAAAAAAGCATGGAATAACAAATGTCAAAATGTCAACGATGGTTATCTCTGGGGGTAAGAGTATAGGTGTTTATGTTTGTTTTTATCTGAAAATTCTAACTTTACTGCAGTAAGCATGTATTACTACTCTTAAGTCTCTCTCCTTTCCTCCAAAGCCACCCCACATCTTCTGAAGTTCCATGGCCAAGCTATAAAGAGGAAGGAAGATCACAGTGGCATCAGCATCATGGCCCTTATCTGCCACCTACCACTCACTCCCAAGCCAGGACATCTCAGCTACAAGTCCTAAACACGACCCCTAAGCCATGGTCTTTATCTATGACTGAGTCGGTTTGCCAGATATTGTCTGTAGCATCACCCTAATGTTTTCAACCTCAAGAGAGAACATTTTTATAGCACTTCACAGTTTACAAAGAGCCCCAATCTTTGCTAGGATCTAAGTGTGGTGACTCACATGTAGATGGCATAAATGATTTTTTTTTTTCATTTGTGTAAGGCCATTTGATTCTTTAAAAGCACCCTGTGTAGGAGGCAGGATGCGGGGTAGAAAGTGTGCAGACTTTGGAACCAGACTTATTTGCTGTGAGGTCTTTGACTAATGGCTTAACCTCTCTGAGCTTCATTTTCTTCTGTAAAATAGGCTAATTCACTTTACAGGGTTACTGTGAGGAAGGAATAATGTCTGTAATGTTCTCAGTAAGGCACAGCATGTGCTCAGATACCTAGTTAGTGTGATATTTTTATACCCATTTTATAAATGGGGGAAGTCAAAGCTCAGAATAGTGAAGTGACTTGCCCAAGGCTTCACAACTGAAGAATGGCTGAACTTGAAAGATGATCCCAGAAAGAAAGTATTCTGCTGGACTGAGCTGCCTCTTAGGACTCTAGGGCACTGTGACCCAGCCCTCCATGACCCCCTGTGGCTCCTTACCTGCTCCCTCAGAGCCTCCTTCCTCCTCCTCCTCCTCCTCCTCCTCCTCCTCCTTTCCAGAGTGAGGCTCTGCAGCAAGTGCTCTGACTTCTGGCATGGTTTCCAGGCAGTTGTGGGTGGGGCTCATTTGCATGAGTCTTTGGGCAGCTCCTGGCTAGCTTCTGTGTTTCAGATTTTCTTTTTCCTTCTGATAACTTTCCACTGTCTATGTTCACAGAGTACAATCTAGAAGCTTTGTTTTTTCATCTTCCAACAAATCACTCTCGCTTTTTCTCAAAGAAGGTCGAAGTCCACCGATCTTGCAGGCCTCTGTTCTGTATTGGGTTGGTCACCCGCCATCACCTCTGATTGTGCTTGCCCTCTACGTGCTGATTGCCTTGACATGAAGGTGATGTATCTCTGAGGTGAGGTATCTCTCAGCCCAGATAGACACTTCTCAACTCTGAGCTTCTACAACCAAACTACTAAGGGCTCTTGCAAAATATTAATTAAAAGGCAAATAATTCAACAGAAACCCGTCAGGGAGAGATATTTCAGCATAGTATGAAGAGCCTAGGTTCTCAATCAAGTCAGACTTCAGAGGCAAGTCCTTACTTAGAATCCAGACTCTACTTGTTAGTGTAATGTATAGGTTTAATATGATTTCAGGTTCACTAGTTCGTGACTTAAGTTGTTTTAATCCACCTGTTTATGACAAAGAAAAAACTGTTTTGTTACAAGAATGAAATAAGTCATGCAAATATGTCATCATTCTACAACTAACTGCTGGTGATAAGCAGTCAGCAGCTCATCAGCTGACAGATCCTGCTGGGGCTTATCATTATCAATAAGTATGTGTGGAGAAGCAACTAAGGCAAGGGGATATTTAGACTATAAATACTGAGCATTTGTGAGGACTATTTAAGCGTTTTGGTTTGGGCGAGGCAACTCTTTGACTCTTAGCTAATCTAAAAATTCTTCAGAGATCCTTGGGGCACTCACTCCCTCTCTTCTTGGCAAGGCATTCCTAGAAGACAGTGGTGAGAAACCGAGCAGAGGCCCATGAAGGAGATCAGCCCACCACCAACACCAGTGTCTTTGTTCCTTAGCAACAGGAAACTTTGTGCTGGCAGCTGGAAATCAGCTCTTTGGTTGGTCACTGACTCTCCTACTTTGTATAAAAAGGTACACCTCCTATTTTATTCCTTCACCTCCCCTTGCCTGGAACAATAATGTGATTAATCTGTCTTTTTTGGCGGAGGGGGGCAGTATGATATTTCTTTATTCAGCTGAAGGGAGATTATCCTGTATGCTATCGGCTTGTGAAATTATAATTCCCATAGAGAATTAGTCCTAAAGAAGTTGCTGGCAAAGATAGAAATAAATCTCTGAGTATAACTTTGCTGTCTCCCCGAAACTAAACAAAACAACTAGCATGCCTATGTAATAAGACCTTCATAAAAATTCAGAAGGATGGGGTTCAGAGAGCTTCTGGATTGCTGAACAGTTAGAAGTGCTAGGAGAATGGAGTGCTTGGAGAGGACATGGAGGCTTCGCACCCCTTCCCATAAACCCGCCCTATGCATCTCTTCCATCTGGCTATTCATCTGTATCCTTTATAATATTCTTTTATAATAAGCTGGTAAATGTAAGTAAATGTTTCTCTGAGTTCTGTGAGCTGCTCTATCAAATTAATCGAGGGGATGGTGGGAACCTTTGATATACAGCTAGTCGGTTAGAAGCACAGGTGACAACCTAGACTTGCAATTGGTGTCTGGATTGTGTGTGGATAGGAGACATTCTTGTGGGACTGAACCATTTACCTGTGGGATCCAATGCTCTCTTCAGGTAGGTAGTGTCAGTATTGAGTTGAACCGTAGGACACCTTGTTGGTGTTGGAGAATTGCTTGATGGTGTCAAAAATTATACACACACTGGAATTAGAGTCAGAATTGGAATATGCCTATATCTTTTGTTAAGTGAGGATGTTCATCATAGTTTTATTTTAACTATAAATGACTGGAAAAAATGTAAAAGTCCAACTACTGCATATCAGTTAAGTGGCAAACTGCATAATCATTTAAAATTGATGTGCAGAATTTTTATTAACTTGTGAAAATGATCACAATATACTGTAAATTGGGGGAGGATGCAGTTTAAAAGATGGTTTATGTAGTATGAGCCAGATGTTGTAAAACAAGATTTATATATAAAGACCGAAAGGCCATGAGGCAAATGTTACAATGGTTATCTCTGGGAGATGGGCTTACTGGTGTTCTCATTTTCTTCTCATCTGTATTTTCTAAATTTATGTTAATAAATATGTATTACTTTTGTAATAGGAAAATTCACTTAGAAAGTAAGTAAATCTGAGTTTTCTGCAACCAGGAAATCTAGAATTAAAAAAAAAAAAAGCAGAGAGGGTGTGTAAGGAATCAGTTTAAGGCACTGCAATCATTGATATAAAAATAAACCATGCCCTTTCCGGGTCACTAATTGTCTAGTGAGCAAATGCATTATTATCACGTCTCTGGGTGGTCAGGGCGAGGGAGTACCTTGCAAACAATGGGAAAATTTTCTGGGGAAATACCCAGGAGAGATAGTGAGTCATCTTAGGAATTTGAGAATTTAATTAATTTAGTTCATGCTTGGGGGGCGGGGGATGGCGGGGAAGTCAACCAGCCAGAAAAGCACCTCATCCAAGCAGTACCTTGGAACTGGGTGAGTGAAGAGTCATGAGACTTGGTGGAACCCAGCCAAGGCCTGGAGTGGAAGGGCAGGGTGGTTGAAGCCATCTGGAGCGGAAGAGGCAGTAAAAAGCAGTGGAGGATGGAGAAAAGGCCATGAGGAGTCAAGGTTTGGTTAGGTGATGATCAGTGTTTAGCTAGCATCCCCTCCAAGGGCAAGGGGCAACTCTCCCTGTGGGGCACCAATTTGTCATTTCTCAGAACTTTGTTTTAGGCCTTTCTGAAATTTAGGACATTCCCAGCAGCACAGGCATCACCTGGAAAGTATTAGGAATGCAAAACCTCAGGCCCATTCCAGAGCCACAGAGTCAGAATTCGCATTTTTACAAGATACCTAGCAGATTCAGAAAAACATTAAAATGTGAGGAGCACTAATTAAGGAGAAATAGCCCAATATAAATTCCTTGACTCGTGCTGATTACATTTGTCTTCAAATTCATAAAGACTTCCCAAGGACTTGCCACCTGGAAGAAGAAATCGTAGACGGGACTGGGTGGATCCCACCCTGGGAGTGGGCACCCCCAGAATCTTCTTTATGTGACATCTGAATTTGTTTTATTTCCAAGGCCACAATTCCTTGTGCAAAACCCTTGGAGCCAGATGGGTTTTGGAATTTTTTATATTTTCTCCCAGCACCCTGCCATCAAATAAATGTTCTGTAATTTATTATGAATATTAACACCCCCCCCCAAAAAAAAAAAAAGCTCACTATAAGGTCAGGTCAATTTTGGCACCAAATTCAATGAAAAATCTTTGTCTGCAGAGTGTGGGATTTTAGAATTGTGGATAAGAGTTAGCAGCTATTTTATTATTTTGTTTGTCGAATGTTAATTGATTAAAGTTAGAAATACTGGTATGGTACTATTTTCCAGCCCTTGTTTACCTCAAACTTACCAAGAACTACAAGATCTAGATATTCTTTTAAATATAAAGCAATTCCATACTTCATCCCATCAAGCAGGTCATATCTGGCATGGTTATTCCCACGTTAACTCAAGAGGTTGTATGAGGAGCAATTGGATTTTGGTGGAATTAAGAATTCATCCCAGCTAACATAGATGTGCCGTGCAATGTCAGGGGTGAGGCTAGAACCCAGGGCATCCACATTCTGGTCTCATGCTTTCTCTCCCCTGCATTCTTCCGAGCATAGTATGTGAACTCTTGGGCAGCCTTCTCCTTTCTGTTGTGTGTCTGCAGAGGACAGGCTCCAGCTAAAGGCCAAAGGACAAAACGCTTCCTGCACATGCTGCCTGATATGTTTAGAAACAAAAAACTGAAACTGGGCAGCTCCTTCTCCAGATTGTCTGTGAATGAAGAGTCTTGTCTATCAACCCCCTGGACTTTCAGTCATGGTAGGGTGGTAATAACCGACTCTCAGAAGTTCCTTGGTATGAGTTGGTCCTGGCACAATTGGGAGTTCTCACACTTATTCTGAAAACTTTCTACATGAGCTCTGACAGGAAAATAGTGGCAAAGTGTTGGCCAAAGACTATTTGTGCAGGAGGGGCCAGGGAGTTTCTCTGAAGATTTTAAAGGCGGTCTCCAGATGCCAGGAGAGAAGGCTCCTGGGCCACTCTCATCTCTGCTCCTCTCTATGTCTATATAGTTTCCCTTCTCTCATGGGAGTTTATTATTTAACTTTTATTACATGTCCAATAAAAAAAATTAGGAAATTCAAATGGTTATAATAATTGCTGACATTTAGGAGCAATGCTAGGCACTATTCTAAGGGCTCAACCTGAATATTATAACATCCCTGGTGACAGCTCAACTCTATGGGTAAGTGCAATCATCTCCATTTTACGGGTGAGGACACTAAAACACAACATTAACTCACTTGCCCAAGGTAACAGAGCTAAGAGGTGGCAGACTGAGATCTAAACCAGACAGCCTGGTGTCAGGCACACTGCCATCTATAAGGAAAGCGTAAACTCACCCAAAGTCCTACATGCAGAAATAACTGCCAATACATTTAGGTGATAGGCTTTCAGTCTTTTATTTATAAGTATAATATTTTAAACTTGAAACACAATTTTTCATAAATTGTTTTAAAAAATGTCAATTGATGTACTGTTTTGTAGCCTTTTTTCCCCACATATCTTGATAAATTATAAAAGTCTTCTACACCCTTTTTTTTTCTGAAGTAGTCTTCTGTGCTGTATTCTGAATATTGAAAGTGAACTGTAACTGAACATTTTTTAAATCAAAAAATAAAAGTAGTATTGCTTTTTGATTGTAAAAGTGGTAAAGGAAATAAATGTGAGTATTTTCTTGTACATGCATAAAATGTCTCTGAAAGCATACACAAGGTGCTGGTAACACTTGCTACCTCAGGAGGGAGCCAGTTAGAAGACAGATATGGATGAAGAGGGAGACTAGTATACAACCTTTTGTGCTCTTGTGACTATGTGAATGCATTATCTATTTCAAAAATAAGTAAGTTTTGAAAATGAAACTGATTCACCCTTATTGCAAAAAAAGATACAGAAAGGCATAAAGTAAAAAATAAATTGATCTTAAAGTTAATACCCAGGAATAACAAGGTTAACATTTTTGTTCTATTTTATTCCCAGACGTTTATCTATGAATATATAGACATATGTGCAGATATATTTTTACCAGGCTGCATGGTGCTGTTTTATTACCTGTGTTTTTCACTTCGGGTGAATTAAGGACAATATTCTGTGCAGCCTCATTTTCTGCATGGTTATCAGTCATGTGAAGTTGGCTAGTTTCCAAAAGGCTATTTCTGGATGAGCTGACAGAGTCCAGCATGTGAATATGCAGTGCTAGCTGGCATCAATCCCTATCACGTTCAATCAGGGCTTTTTAATGTGTCATGTGCAAGACCTTGAATAAACAGGATGCTGTGTTTCAGACCCTGGGGAGTTAACATCTGGGAACAAATTGGACATTCCTTCTATCTGCGATGTTTAACCTATATCATTTATTTCTTAGATACAAATACCTTCTACCTGCTCCCTCCCCTCAGCTTCTGTGCCCACCACCACCAGGACAATGCCAAAGATAGCAGAGGGCTTTGGTGGGAAGAACCATCTGCATGTTCAAAGACCTGGGCTCCTATCTGGGCTCTGTCAAAAATTGTATGACCTTTGACAAGTCCCTTGCCTTCTCTACAGAACAGAGTAATGATCTGCATGCTTCCTATTTTATATGTTATTTTACTTGAAGATTCAGATGAAATTGTGTAAGTATTTAAAATATAGAGCGTGATATACTTATAAGGTTTGAATGTTCAATTCTGGCCTTTTAACTAGAAGTGTCAGGAAGAAAGGTAGCTGTCAAAACCAGTTGGTCCAGCTTCTGTCTCATGTTGGCTCGTTAAGCTAATACGTCCCTGCTGTACTCTTCAACTTCTACGCATTCATCTTTAAAACTGAGAGTTGCAAAGTTTAAGAGCACAGAATGTTGGTAAGGAACAACTGAACTCTGCTGATACCCCTGTGCAGTGGGTGGGAAGGTGAACTGGGACAACCTTTTCGGGAAAGAGGTGATATCTACTAAAGCTGATCGTGCAAGTCACGTGATAGAGCAGAAGGGCCTCCCCTACATAATGAACACAAATGAATGCGTACGTTCACCAAATGACGTAATTAGAATGTTCATAGCAGCAATGTCTGTAAGAGCCCCAAACTAGAAGCTAGTCATGCCAGTAGTTAAATGGGTAAATTATATTGTCTCAGAATACTGTATGTACAGCAATGAGAAGGAATGATATTCCCCTGCATGCAATAGTATGAATCAATCTCACAAACACGTTGAGCAAAAGAAGCCTAACTGAGATAAGAGCACATGCTTGTTTCACTTAAATCTACTGCTGCATAACAAACTACCCCAAAATTTAGTGTCTTAAAACAACGGTTTATTATTTTTCATGATTGTGTGGGATAGCTGTGCACAGCTTGTTTTCTGATTTTATCCATGGCTTCATTCAGCTGCAGATTTGGTGGGCTTGGAGGTCCAAAGTGACCTCATTCACTCATCTGTGGTGCTTGTTTCTTCTCCATGTGGCCTAAGTCACTTCCCCAACATGGAGAGCTCAGAGCAGCATTCCAAGAGGGTGAAAATGAAACCGCAAGACTTCTAAAGGTTCAGCCTCTGAAGTTGCACAGTATTCACTCCCCTGTATTCTGTCCGTCAAGCCAAGTCAAAAAATCAGTGCTGATTCAGGGATGGGGAAAAAGATCCCACCTATTGATTATAAGTAACCTGAGTTTTATACTTAAAATTCCTGTCAAAATGAAGCCTGTTAATAATCATCATTCATTTCCTTAAATATATAGGTGAATATACAAATTTACTTGAATTTTAGATATATATTTGGCCAGATTCCATGAACTTATACACTTTCCTGGAAAATAGTCAACTGTCTTTGGAAAATTCCTTGATGTGATTTTCGAGGGGCAGCCTCTGAAATGAAGTGTTCAAATGAACAAATGAATGCATCCTGTATTTTAGGTGTTGAGAGTACCTGTTTAGGGCATATAACATTAAAAAATTTTTATAAACACATTTGCATTTATTAATCTATTTTCCACTTAAAATGCACAGATAAGGGAATTTACACACCAAGCACATATGTAGAGTTTAGGGAAACAATTTTATTGGTAATAGAATCCTGCTAATTCATCAAAGGCTAATTCATCATCATTTGCTGACAGGTATGTGCCCTCTCACAGCAGCCTGTTCCCCTTCCCTTGAATTTTCTGACTTACTGACCATCTTCCTTCTAGAAGAAAGGGTCAGCTGTAGCACTAATAGTTCATGATATTCTAGGACTTTATCTGAGACACCTGTCTACTGATCCTGGGCAACCTGGCCAGGAGGCTCTGCTTTGAGCCAAAAAGTTAAAAACTAGTCTAGAAAATACAAGAGTAATGTCATTTGTGGTCTACAAATTTTCAAAATGAACTTTGTGACATCATGAAAAGGCAAAAAAAAATAGGAGAAGAGTTTCCAGCTTGGAGTCAGGCAGCCCCAGGTCCAAATCTGTTCTTTCCCTTCCTACCTTCATGTATAACCTTGGGCACAGGCCTGGATGTCCCTGGGCCTCAACTTCCTCATCTGTGACATGGAAATAATAATAATTATAGGAGAATAAATGTATGCAGTCATCTGTAGGTGCTCAATGGAGAAGCTTCCATTCCCACTACCCCTTTGTCCCTCCAAAGTGCAAAGATCCATAACTTAAGGAATCCAGGGGAAGCTGAATAATGACTAAAGGCTTAGAAAATAACATCTAAGGAGAACTGATGAAGAGATGGTGAATGTTTTGTATGGAAAAGAGAGTGTTTAGTCTGGACAGAGAGGGCAGTATGTAATGGCTACCACTCACAGGCACCTACTACTTTGCTTGGCATTTAATACAGTTCTGTTCAGTACTTGGATCAGCCCTGTGAGGAACATAAGATTACGAGCCCCATGTAATAAAAGAGGAACTGAGATTTTATAACTTGCCCCAGATCACTCAGCGAAATGGAAAAGTGGAGATTCGAACTCAGGCCTGACGCTTTGCTGTAGCTTAAGATTCTCCTCCCCAGTCAGTGGAAATGGCATGGGAGAGCTGGCTCCAACGTGGAGCAGGAGGGAGACAGGAAGATGGCTGTCAGCTGCTGGTATCAGGAAGAGGCAGGAGCCAGAGAAGACAAATGCAAAATCTTTCCTTGGCTGGGACTCAACAGAAAGGGAATCCCCCAGCCTCAGGTGTCTTACATGTGGGCTTGAAGGCAGGAGGGACTTACCTGAAGGCAGGGGGGACTCTATTTTCCATGGAGGAAATTGGGCTTGTGAGCACCAGGTGGGGACTGATCTGGGGGCTGCATAATAGCACCCTGCCCCTCCTCACTTGATGAGGGCTCAATGGCCAGCACAGTTGAGTGTATACATTTTTCTAGATGTTCTGTTGTGACAACAGACATTCCCTTTGCCTCGCTCTGTCCAGTCCTGGAAAGAGTTTATATAAAACTAAATAAAAATATTAAAATGTACAAATGAATTTTTAAAGTCTTAACCTTGCAACCTCTCCATTTTCTTATCCACAGAACTGGTTTCATAGCTCCTATTATTCTGGACAGGGCCCTGTGGTTATCAGCCTCTTCGAGCCTCCCCAGGCCTTATTTTCATGCAACCTCTGCACTGGTTCAGGAAGATACTGAGAACTGGCAGGGACTTGCCACCTCCCTCTCTGCTGCTATGAGTAGAAGCCAAAGATTTTGCTTTCTTGCCCTAACTCTGATTCTTCACATTGCTGAGAGGTGGTGACTGGAGCTTACTGAGGCTCATATCTACAACCTATGTCTTTCAGGGAGCTGCACTGTTCTTTCCCATCTAGATCATTCTGGGGCAACCAAAACAGAGTTTTTCTCTTCCTTGCATTTTTTTTCTTTTGTGAAGACATCAAGGGGTCAGTTCAATAGACTCAGACTCTGTGTTCTGGCTCTCACAGGTGGAAGCCTATCATCCTTATACCTACAGGTCATCATTTTGAGCCAAAACTTTTTCTTTTTGTGGAAGAGCAGTCTGAAAAGCTCACTAAAAATTGCATTTGGATTTGACATAGATTGAGAACCTTGCATTTAGAACATGTTTCTAAACTCTGCACCTGATTTTGAATCACTGGACTTAAATTGACTTCCAACACTGACATACCTTTTAAGTGAACCTAAGCAAAGAACGTTAGCCCCACATCATACTCCCAAGATAATATGGAAAAACACAAAGCCACACTGAGATAGGAAGAGCCACGGTTTGATATTGTCCAGCAACTGTCTCTTGGCCTCAGAATGCTGCCACTTCCCGCAGTTGCAGCCCTTGGCTGTGGTCCACTCTGAGTAAGTGAATTCCTCTGCTGAAACTTGCACACAATAAGGAGATGGTGTCACCAATGGCCAGAGAAGTCAAAGGTCCTGATCCATCCAGAGACAAGGTGAATAAGCAAGCTGGGGAGAAAGAGGGAACAACAACTTAGGCCAAGGGTGCAATATCATGAAATTCAATCTTTTTGTGAGAAATCTACATAATCAAAGCATGACATATATGTATCTAACCCAGACAAAAGAGAGACCGCATGCTTCTAAGGAATATGCACCAGCAGGTAAGTGAGAATTTGAGTGAACCCCAAGACTTCAACTGTAGAGAATGATGCACAGACCTAACAGGATGGATATGTACCACTGAGAAGTATGTTCAGACATTTGGGCCTCGCCAGTAAGGACATGCTAAAAACTTGCCCCTAATTACTTGCTCCTAGAACAAAGCAGGGACAGGGCACAGGAGAACAGACAGGGATACTGATCTTCAGCTGCTGGCTTCCGCATGTCTTGCTCCCTTCAAGACAAAGGATAATAGGGATACTGAAGGGCAGTCTGGTAGCTTCCAGCTGACCCATCTCTTTTCATCCACATCTCGAAGCCTTCTCAGAACTGCAGGCCCACAACTGGTGGGCAGGGCAGCACTTTAAACCTTGTTCTCCCTGGTCTTGGGCTTATGATCATTGAATCTAAAAAGCTGCTCCTCCTACCTCCCACCAGTGTTACACCTGGCTGGAGAAGGCCACTCCAGGTAAGGGTGCAGCAGGGCTGGCCTTACTATGGAAACCTGGTATGTGTGCCACATGACATGATCTCCCATCTTTTCTCTGAGGGAGCTACCCTATCTTTCCTGGAAGGAGCTGGATCCAGCAGAGCACTGCTTTGAGAACTCCGGGGAGTTGTATTCCCTAAAACATCTTTTCCTCTGGTGCTTTGAAGTGTTATGACCTTACTGCAATCTCAAACCTTAGCAGCAGAGTCAGAACAGGGCAGGGTCTTTCTGAAACTATCCTTACTCCACCTCACCCCACCAAAAGTGAGGCTCTCATTTTGGTCCTTAAAAAAATAAAATTTAAAATGGCAATTACTGTTCTCTGTTCCAGGCATTTTGAGCATCACAGGTTAAAACCTGATGAGGAACTTTAGGTAGAAAGAATATAAGAGCTAAATATATTTGAGCTCTCAGGAATGGGTCTGTACAATATGGTACCAGGGGTTATGTGGTGATAACTTTTAGCCAGACGTTGAGCAGAGATTCTGGTATCTTGGTGTCATCTCTTAACTGCTAGTGGACTGGACAGGGACAGGATATGGGTGGCTTTGCTGAGCAATGAAAAGAAAGTTTTAAGGAAGGCTTTAGGACTTCAGGTATCTTTGAGAAGGACTAACAGCAGGCTCCTTACCTCCAGTATCTTGGTTCCAAATCTTCACTTTGCAGTCATGTGATGAGGTAGCAATTACAGGCATTGAGGCCAGTGCTCTTGGTAGGAAGACACAGGATGCAACAGTCTGGAAATGCCCCTTATACTCACATATTCTGTTCCGTGTCTGCCTTAGGTCCCACAACTGCAAAGTAATGACATAGGCCAGCTCATACATACACATTTCTTCAGCTTCCCACATTTCATTCATTGCTATCCATCTTCCCACTCTCTCATGACCCACCTGTTCCCTCCACTTGCCTACTCATATAGCCACTCCTTATCTTCAGCCATCCCATCCACACACCCTGCCATCCACCCATCTAATGATTAATTTAAGCATTAACTATGACTCAGAGAGCCCTAGTTAAGGATGTGCCAGAAGAGTTGTTGTCCTCATTAACATCATGGTTAGGAAAGTAAGGCTCGAGAGCTGCCTTTTGCTATCTGTGGGTCCTATGGTGACCCCAAAGTTAGGAGCGTCTTCCTATAAGTATTTACAGGCACAGACCTTCTGATTTAATGCCTAGTCACTGAACCTTGGAAATAAAGACTAGAGTCTACAAGGGAGATGCCAGTTCCACTCTTGCTGATACAGATCAGACCACACTTGGAGAATAATGTTCAGGGAGGAGAGCAATCTGAATTGCATCCAAAAAATAACATGGACACCATGTTATCTAAGGAATAGTTGTAGGAGCTGGAAATGCTTAGTTTGGAGAAGAGATGCAATATCAACAGCCCGGGATTTAACACCTTGACCTACCACTTACTAGAGACGTACAAGAGATTTCAACTTCCCATGCCTCTATTTCCTCATCTATAAAATGGGAATCATAATAGAACTTAACTCATCCATTATTTTAAGGATTAAATGAGATAATGTATGCCATGTGCTCAGAGACCAATGTCTAGCACATAATAAATTTTTGATAAAATGGGAGCTGTAATTTTCTATTTGTATACTAGATAACCCTTTTAACTGTTATTACTTAGGTATCCAAGGTAACTTGGAGGTGCCTAGGCAACCTATTCCAAAATTAACTGTAAGGAAAGGTATATGAGTAAGGGGTGGGGTGGACCCTCAACCAACACTGGAGCTCCAACCTTCCTAAAGGGCTTGAACCTCCACTGTGACCACACGTACAACAGGAAACACTTGGTTCTTCAAATGGTCCTTCCTCTTTCTAAGCTCTTCTGGGAGGAGGGACATTAGCAGGCTTGTTCTGTGACAGCACCTTCCTATCTTGACTCTCATTACATTTCTTTTTCCTATGACCAGTTTGGAGAGCCCTATGCTAATGGATATTTCTTGAAAGAAGCATCTGGAATGCAAAGGATCACCTATAGCATGCACTTGGAATAGACCTGGGCCATAAGTAAACCTGCCTGTATAGATAGCCCAGAATAGGCATGAATCCAAAGTAAGTTATTTGCTCATCAGCAGCCAGACACCTGGACCCCACACGATCTCTCACCGTGGCTTCACAGCCTTCCCCTCCAAAGCCGCTGCTGCAGGAGATACACTTATGTCCATCCTCACTGACTTCACAGTAGGTTTGAATGTGTTGCTTTATGGGAAATATATGAGCCACCTGCAGCCCCCGACTGTCCCATAATCTGAAAGAAATTAAAGCAGGAAATGAGTTTGTAATAAATGTCTCTGAAACACACCTATAATCTTCTGTGAACAAAAATAGTCTTGGCTCTTTGCTGCTTTGGCCAGTCAGAATAGAATGTCATGATTTATCTAAAAACAGCAGCATGAACCAGATCAATCTCAGTGACTCTAAAGCTGGCAGGAAATAACCAAATGACATCTGAGTTCTTTCTATTTTGAGATCTAGTTAATAGGAATTTAGACCAAGCATCTTAATTATTCAAGTTAATTTGTTAATTTGGTCCTTTGGGATACTGCTTTCAATGGACAAGAGGATATTCCTGTACTTGTGGTTTAATTTTTTTTTTTAAAGATACTTATTATGACACAGAGGAGCAGTCATAATTCCAGAATCAGATACAAACGATTTAAAGGCCTTGGCCAACCAGGGCCATGGAGTCCAGTGGGGAGTGTTTTATTTTACCCTCTCTCATTCCTACCATTTTCTAAGTAGAATCTCTTCTGAGATCCAAAGTTTCTAGTCGTGCATTCTACTCTAAGAACTATTTACTTCATTTGATCCCTGTGATCCTGCTTTTCCAGGGAGGGCTTCACCTGAGGGCTGGGCGATTGAGAACATCAGTAGCTGAGCAAGGTTAGCAAGTAGAGCCAGGCAGCTTGAAGGGGTGGGACAAACCAGTAACTGATCCTGAGGTTAAGAGTTTGAGCAGTGTGAGCGGGCAGAATCAGCTTCTTCAAAACCAATCAGAACAGGGGCTTTTCCTGGCCCAACTTCCTGGCTTTCAACTTCTACCCAGAGGATCTGTGGGGCCAGATCAGAGAGGTCCCAGCACCAACAAGGGGCAGAGGGGTAGAAGCCCCTGGGATGGGCACAACAGTGTAGGGAAGCAGAGGGGGAATCAATTGTGTAGGCATGGGAGCCACAAACCTTAACCAGAAATACCTTCACTGCTGCTCAGTGAGCCCACCTGATGGTTTTATCTTCAGAAGTCTGTAGTATATATGGTTCTCTGGGGACCCAGCATAGGTGAGTGACCTAGAAGAAGCAAAATTCTCAAAACGGTTTCCATAACCAGTCATTCCCCTCCTGGAATTCCTGTAAACTGTGCTAAATAGCATCTCTGAACCACTTCTCAAGACTGCTGAACTAGAAAATTTGACTAAGAGGCATTTTGATGTTTTGCAGGTGCCAACCAGTCGTGTTCTACTTGCATCTCCCTGGTTATTGGCACCAGTGTTGGCAGCTGGGTACTTGTGGGTACCCAAATGCACGCAGGCTCTCTTAGAGTGCCTGAACCCCAAATTCATGGTAAAGAACTGCTGGCTGGTGGCAGTGGAGGGGAGTAGCCCTGTTCTAAAGTGGGACCACTGAAACCCTAGTCTAAGACCACAGTGGGTTCAGAAAGCTTTTCTCTTTATCTCCACAGTCCCCTGCTGGACAGGCAGGAACCAGTTTTCAAATAACCCAATGTAGCAGGACTTGCTTTTCTTCCAGGAACCCACAAACATGGAGGGCATGGGCAAGCTCATCTTGCCGCTGACAGTTGTCTTCGAAATTGGAAAAGATAACTATGACTGATATTTGATGACTACTAAAGGAAGATCTACCATGTCAGGTGATATAGTTCTCCTCATTTTATAAATGAAGACATTGAGACTTAACTTTCTCCAGATAATACAGCTAGAAGGTGAAGGATCCATGATTTGAACCCAGGTATGACCGACCCCAAAAGCTGTGGAGTTTATATACCAGTAAGCTACCAGAAAACACAGCAAAGTAGAATGAAAGCAAAAGGAAATACTTATTTCTCTGCATGTTATATATACAGAACACAGAGCATAAGCTGTGAGCTCCTGGAGGACAGGGACTGTGTCCTTAGTCACTAACCCTGCTCCTAGCACAGTGTCTGGCCCACAGAAGAAACAGAATCACTGTGTTTTCAAGGATTAAGTAAGAACACCATTTAAAATCTCAATAAAAACTAGTGGACTTGTTCTCTGGAGCAGAAGACCTTAAAAGATTGTTCAATCTGATAACCCTGAGAGGCCAGGGTCTGACAGAGAGTTAAGGATGTGCAGTAATGAGGACCTAAGTTTCTAATGCCTGGCTGTGGGTCCCCCGATCTCTTGCCCAGACCCTTTCCCTCATCCTATGCTCCTTTCTCCTGCCCTGCTCGAGGCAAGTTCGAGGTCATACCAAGTTCCTGGAGACGGATGCTCTCTCCACACACTGTCCGGTTCCCATGTCCCACAGAAGCAAGGTGTTATCCCGGGACCCAGTGCACAGCTGTGATGCATCTTTGGAAACAATGGCAAGATGATGGTCCATGAGATGCACTTGGAACGGGCCTTTTCAGAAGAGACAATGACGACGGGAAGAGCTCCACTTTACTTTACCTGGACTCACGGCCAATCCAGTGACCACCATGGCATGGCCGGAAAACTGCTGCCTTGGTTGTGAGGGACCATGCAAGTCCCACATCATGACCGTCCTGTCTCGAGAGGCGCTGAAGAACTGGTCTGATTTGGGAATGCAGGCTATCTGCTTAAGAAAAAAGAAAAAGCTGTGGTGTGCTCCTTTGACTGGACTGTAAAATGGGGAAAGGACCTGGAGATAAGTGCGTTAGAGCCTGATGTTCTCAGTATGGTTCAAAATGCACTGTATTCAACCGGTAAATATCCCATTCTATGTTACGGGATTGTGGCTGATGCCAAGTTCCAATACGATGGAGTTCGCAGCAAATTTTTGAGAGGACTTCAGAGAGGGGCATCATACAAATTGGCATTCTCTATCATTTGCTGGAAATGCTATTCTGTAAAGCTATTTAACAATTTAATTTTTATTTATAGTTGGCTTTTAAAAAATTTCCCCAACTAGACTGAAAGATTCCTAAGCATGGAGATTCTATCATTTTTCTAACTATAGTAAACATACAGTAACTCTTCAATATATGTGCCAGTTGAGTTAGGACTGGTCAGGGAGAGTCTCTCTCTATTTACCACCTGAGCTATTAAGGGGTTAATAACAACAAAAAAATGTGTCTAATATACCTGTACCAGTAGCCAAGTGAATGGTTTGCTCTGCTTTTCCTGGAGTAGGACTTCACAGCATCAAATAAAGCCCTTGCATTTTCCTCTTAAGACTTAATATTCAATCACTCTTACTATCTAAATCTATTAGATATTCCTTTATTCAGTTCCAAATTCCCTCCATGATGATAATCATTTGACAATTACCTTGGTGATTTCACGGTCATGTCCTCTAAACCTTTTCACCACATTTCCAGTTTTCCAATTATAGACCACAACTGCCTGTAAAGAGTCAGTACATTTTAGTTTACCTGAATTTTTGTTTAACTGAAACAGTAAGTCTTTACTTCATTCTCTATCAAATTTCTTCCTTTCTGTCAAAAGACTTACATCAAGCACTAGGATTCTATTGTGTCCCACTTCATTGAGTTTCTTTGCTTCCTACTGATCATTCCTCTGTCTCTCCCCAGCTCCTGGGCTTACTCCCTAGCTCTTCTAAGTCTTACTGATGGGTTTGGGATAACACTCCCCAAGAGGAATTAATTAATTCAGGTTGAGGCTCTGGTTATAGATGCTGGAGAAGAGAGAACCCTACATGGGATTAGATTTTTTCCCCTAACTATACCATACTTTTATTTTAGTTTTCTTTTTTAATTTGTCATCTTAATCATTTTTAGGTGTACAGTTCAGAAGTATTAGGTATATTCATATTGTTGTGAAACAGAATGCACTTTTTTTTAAATTTCAAAAAACCTCATCCATATCCCATCTGCCAGAGAGAATCATTGTTTAAATTTTTTCCATCTTTTTTCCAGATATATACTTCAATATTTTGTTGTAAGCATTTCTCCCCCTAAGCAGGATTTCAAAAGCATTCTCTGGCCCAGTCTCTGTAGTTCGTTGCTAGAGGTTAGAAGCATAATAGCACTTGACCTCCTTAAATTTGTTTCTTAATCTGCAAAATGGAGACACTCATCCTTGCTCATTTACCCCTCACAGGTGAGGATCATATAAATAAAATTTCTTATCTCTAAGATGATATAGATTTTAAGATAAAATGCTGCCAATTAAATTATGATACTATGCTTTATTATCAATTTTTAGATGCATACTGATTTCAGAAGTGTTAAAATGTGAAGATGTGCATCTGAGAATCAGTGAAATAGTGTGAAAATGGAATTTAAAGATTCCAAAAGGCCATTAAAATGAGAGGCATTATCTACTACAAGAGAATCAATATTTTTGCTACCAATATCCTAACTGTGAGGGCTGATAGATCCAAATATGAGGGAGAGAAAGCAACCAGATTCAAAGTGACAGTGGGAAGAAGGACTATGCACACCAAGGCAGAGATTCTGGCAAAAGAACAGCATAAAGAAGAGATTTTTTCTGATGAATAACTCCTGTGTCTTTGTGTAAGTGTAAAAATAGCTGGGCTGAAATAATAACACTTGTCATTTATAAAAAGCACATAGTTGGCCTGGAATAATGCTAAGGATCTTATCATTTAATCCTCATGTCCTGTGAGGTTGGCATTATTTTCCCCATTTAATAGATAAGAGACTGAAGCTCAAGAAAATTAAAAGACTTGCTTTAAAAAAATAGGAAGTGGTAGAGCAGGGATTTAAAGCTACTCTAACTCTAAAGCTCATACTTATACTACTCAACACTGCCTCAAGAAATGCAAAACCAGCGCTTCCTTCCCAAACATCTTCCCTCCTCTGCAAAAAGTTGGTTCCCTGGGATATACTGCAAACCTCACCTTATCTTTTCCTCCAGAGACACAAAGGTCTGAGTTCAGAGCAGCAACGACAGAGACAGTATCCACATGAGCTGGGCTATATTCTTGAAAAGCTTTGGTTTGAATTATATCTTCTATAATTCCATCTGGCCTGCTAAAGAGAGGATAAAAAAATGAGCCACCCAGCAGTATGGGAGTGCACAGTGAAGCAAGGGGAAGAAGAGTATGTGTGAACGAAGGCAGCAATTCAGGCCAGGCCAAGGAGAAAGATGGAAAAGACTTGAGAAAAGAGACCCACTAGCATTGCCAGAAGTGGTATTATTAACTCTGTAAATTCTCAGAATAACTGAATCTGATAAAAAGGAATCCTGACACCAAGAAGCTAGGAGTCTTTACTCATTCTAGAGATTATTCCAAAGATGTAGGGCCCCTCTCTGTGTGGCTGCAGACACTAGCTACTAAGCTGACTGTTTCTTATCCTCCAACCCCCCAAAAAACTAGACCAAACTGCTCAGGAAAGGTCATCAACATTTGCTCTGGGCCTTCTCTTTCTTTAGTGGAGAATTTTAACGGAATGTGATAAAACTTGGGATCCCAAGGTAGGATTGTCATACCTGTATTTATAAGTGCTGTGCTTGAGTTTGCTTTGCAGTTTCCCCATCACGGCACAGAACCCACACAAAACCTTCTGTGGAAGAGCTCGTTTTAGTTGGCACCTGAGTAGTAGCATCCCTCGTGACTGCTGGAAATTATGTTCCTTGTCCAGTAAAAAGAATACAAACTGTTAATTTTGCTAGGCACAACAGTGGTGGTATAATGTGGGGGTTCAGAATGAGTCACCCCAAGACGCACTTCTGTGGTACGTGGATTATTTTGAGCTAAATGCAGTTTTAGCTTCAGAATCAAGAAAAACTTCTGCCTTCCACTCCAATTTAACTATCAAGAGGAACTTGAATTAGGGGCCTTGCCCATAATAAGAGCTTATATGTGATAATCTTTTTGACTCACCTATATGTCAGAGAAAACTTTTATTAAATATCAGCTCTTCTTATAATCCTACAATGACCCTTTGAAGCCCCATTGGTGTGTTACCTGGTGCCTAGCTCAGGATGTACCTCAATCCCCCTTTCTATCTCAGAACCTCTCATGCATGTGGGTCTCTGACTCTTTCATATATGCGGGTTTCCCATACATATGTATGTATTAAATTTGGTTCTTTTCTCTTGCTAATCAGCTTCATGTCAATTTGATTATTAGACTAGCCCAAAGAACTTGAGGATAGAGGAAAGTTTGTTCTTCTCCCACAATGGTCATATAAAAACATATTCTTTTTTTGAAAAAGACTAGTTGTATACTTTTCCTCCTTTCTCTGCTTCACTCTCATGGTCCTGGGGATGCACTCTACAATAAAACATTATCAGATAAACAAAAACATAACTAAACTAATATAAAGCTCTTTGAGGTCCCCAATAATTTTTAAGAGTTAAAGGGAGTCTTGAGGTCAAAAAGTTTGAGAAGCACTAACTTAGCACTTAAATAATGTCAATTGTGAATAATATGGTATATTAAAATAGAAAGAATTATTAAATTTTTTCTAAATTTACTTGTATTGTCCCCAAAAACTGACAAGGCTGGAGTAAAAGAGAAAGAGAGATGCTCATCCATACACTCATTCATGAAACACCTCCCAAGCAATTAATTTGTGTGGGTTCTATACTGCTTAAACAGAAGGAGAAAAAAGAGAAACTGGAAGATGTGGCCAGCATGGACACATGGTTAGACTAAAGGCATGTAACTAGGGGCTATTCTCAGTTACTCTGTGTTCCCTGCAACTAGCTATTGCCTGAGACACAGAGGGTGGAGGGAAGTGAGTGGGGAGGTGGGAGTACCCAGTCCCCATCTCTTCTGGAGTTCTGCTTAAAAAATACTAGGAGATGAGTTTCTTATGGACATGACCAGCCTAGTTCTAGGAAGAACAGTCTACAGGGAGAACAGCAGCTAAAACTCACTATGTATTCTCAATCATTTCATTACTATTAACAAATAGTGTTCCAGAAGAATTTCAACCTACATTTTGAGAAGTTGCCAGAATTGACTTCCTTATAAGAAGAGGTAACCAGTACAGAAACAATGCAGTGGAAAGAACACTGTGTGACATCAAGAGCCCTAGGCTCTAGCCCCAGCTCTGCCTCATGTCACTGTGTGTCCTTGAGTTCCTCCATTCCTCACTCTATGCCTCAGTCTCCCCATTGATAAAATGTGAAATCAGATTAAATGATTTTTAGTAGACTATGTTCTCTCTAAGAGGACTGTCATATCCATCTTTGTACCGCAAGTGCCTTGCACAGTGTAAAAACATTTGTTGTGAAGTAGTGAATCTAAAGTCCCTTTCAGTTCAGACATTCTAAGATTCTCTATAATAAGCAACAGATGGGCTGACAGGAAAAATTCCAGGATAGTTTGCAAAAAGTTTGGGATGTTGTATTGTTTGTAAATAGAAATAGGTTGCAGGGAATCCTATCTGCCAGCCTAACCCATTTTTCAACATTGTCATCAAACTAAGGACAGATGCCATCCATAGATCTAGGTCACTGAAAATTGCAGATGCTATAAATGGATTGGCTCTGATGAAAACTGATTAGATTCTTAACTGGTATCTTCAGAGAGCCATATACCCCACCTGAACAAAAGAGTTCAACATTCTAAGGAAAAGATAACTTTTAGAATGACTTACCCCCAAACCAATAGGATTTTCTTTGTGAACTGCTGTATTCAATGCCTTGTAATGTTTATCCTTTGGACAACAGTTCAGGTGGCCACTTCTTAATCTCTGTAATTAGTGAAAAGATGCTTAAACTAATCTCTTCTCTGTCTAAGCATATGTTTGCACAGAAAGATTTATAAGATAAATAAAGACCTTGTTAATTAAAGAGATTAAGTATTTTCCCTCACAAAGAGAGCTATCTTAGAAAATTCCAAAATTTTACAACTCTCACATTTCTATAATTAGGGAAAGTATACATAATATTTAAATGTGCAAGATAGAATATATTCCAATGCATCATTAAATATTTTTATTTTATTCATAGTACTTCTGTTCATCAAGAATCTTCAGAGGTGACTACTTACTTCAGAGCTTACTGTTTTTGTGAGAAAGACAATTTCTCCTGTTTAAAACAATACTTAATAAGTAGGAATCACAGAATCTGTGATGAAAGAGCTTTTCCAAATCACATATAAATCCTTTATTTAAAGATCTGGAGAACAGAAATATTACTCAAAATTATATCTAGGTAGACCTCTTGACTTCTAGTCCAGAACTTCCATTATAAACATCTACAAAGAAGAAACTGGTTTTATTGCGCTTTAACAACTCTACTTAAAAATTCAAATAAATTTTAATTATTGACAGCATAGCTTTTTCTAAGAATTAAGAGCAGCACAGAACAATCAGAATAACATTTGACTAAGTGCATTGGCATCGCTATTAGGGCTAGGTCTGAATTACAGTTCTACTATGACTTTAGATAAGTTGTTGAATCTAAGTCTCAGTTTCCTATGTGCAAAATGGGAGGATAACTCTATAATTGGCCTTCTGTGAAGATTAAAAATAGCACTTAAGATGTGCCAAGGACTATTTTAAGTCATTTATATTTAACTCATTTAATCTATTCCACAAGCCTTTGAAATAGTTACTATCCTCATTTTATAGATGAGAAATTGAGGCGCAGAGATGTTAAATAAATCGCCCAAGTTTACAAATATATTGCAAATAAGTGGAAAAGCTGAAACCTGAATCTAGGCAGTCTGACTCCAGAGGCCTTGCTCTTGACCAGCATACTTTATACTGCATCTCTACAAAAGGTAGTGCATATAAAGCTCTCAGTTCAGCCTGGAAAACTGTTGAAGGTAAATGATGGTTACTAACATGATTACTAGATTAACAGTGATTGAACTATTAAAAGTAGCAATTCCACCTTTACTATCGCTCTTAATAATTCACATATATTAAACATACATAACACATACACACAGAGAACATATACAAAAGGATATATGAGTCTAGAGAATATTAAACTGAAGCCAATTTTGTCTCCTTACCAGAGTGATCACACTAAGGCTAAGAATTTATTATATTATATACTACCAAGGCAATCTCAAATATTGAGAACAAAGAATAGGTAGTTAGATAATGTCCATGTTGTAATTTATTATGAGTTGACTAATCTTAGAAATGAAAATACTATTCAGTTATGTTCGACTGTTTATATTGTGAACAGTACTATACTTGAGAGGAAGGATAGTGTCTTGTTCGTTTTTGTATATGTGCTTTAAGCATAGCCTGGGAGAACAAATGCAAAGGAAATATCTGTTGAATGAATGAATGAATGAATGAATGAATGAATATCACATTAAGGTGAAGAGTGTGCTTAGCAAGAAGCTTTTTATGGACCCAATAATTTATGAGTCCTTTAAAACTCCACAAATGCAAATCTTCCAGGGAGCACTTACCATGCCCCATCCCATTTCAGGCCTGGAAAGGATGGCGAGAACTTGGGAAAATCATAAACTCAGTTATGGCTCTGGATGTCCGTTTTGGTTCTTCATGGAACCAGGCCTAAATCTGAATCCCAGAATCCATTTCTGCCCAAATTTGCTTTCCAAAAACCTTGAGATACACAATAGTCACCCCAAACATAACTCAGAAAATTCTCTTTTAGCTCTCCAGTAACACATGTTTTGATACACTCCCGCATACACTCAACTATTATCTTCCATGAAGAAACCGGGACTCAGAGGGTTGTGTCTTGCTAAAGATCACACAGGGACAGAAGTGGGGAACCAGACCTTAATTCCCTGGACTCTTGGTCCACTGTTTATGTAAATGTTAATTTCACATTGCCCTCTTCTTCCCCATATCTCCTTCTACACACATCTAACGTACACTCTGGGAGACCAAGGCATGTAAACCAAAACTCAAGTACAAAATCATGGTAGAAGCACGTTGGAGATGGTCTAATTCAAACCTCTAATAGTACAGATAGGGGGAACCGAGGCCCAGAAAATAATAGGGTCTTTCTTGCCCAGAGTCACACAAAGAGTCAGTAGTGTACTAGGCCAGAATCTCAAGATTACCCCAAGTTTTGAAGACAACCTGTGTGTGGTTTTCCCTTTCTGGCTCTTCAGATTACTAACGCCCTTCACTCAGTCCATGCGGACGGCCAAAGCTTATTTTTGATGTGTATTTAGAAGGACTGGAATCTAGCGCCACCCAACCCAAGACCATCCCTCAGAACTCTCTCCTCGCTTCGGCCAGGTAGGCGTCTGCGGATGGAGAACGTGAGGACTCCCACTTTCTCGCCCGCCCGCTGAGCCCCTCCTCCCCCGTCGGGCTCCATACCCATTGGCAGGCTACCCAGCCCGGAGCAGAGGCCGGCGGGGGCGCGGAGCCAAAGGTCGACCGCAGCCTCCGCGCTGCACAGTGTCAGGTGCCTCCACCCCTAGCAACGAAGCGCGCGTCGCTAGGGTGGGAGTCCGGGCGAAAAGCCTCCGGGCGCCCTTGCCTGCTGCTGAATCGCGGTTCCGCTTTCCTGACGTTTCCCAGCGGCCGAGCTGAGAGCGCCCCGCCCTGCTTTCTTAGTGCAATAATGCGTTGATAAGGTTCCAGAGAAGAGGAGAGATGTGCCCAAGACCACGCTGCCCTCTAGAGAATCTATATAAAAAAAGTAAATCGGATATCACCATAATATTCACTTAACAAAGGTCACCCTTTAAATTGTTATTCGCCCAGATAGCAGTGTTGCTTTATTTTTTTTTTGGAGTATTCCCTGATTCCACCCAGGCAGAGAAACCTCCTTTGAACACTTCCCCAGAGACCCCATTCCCCGATTCTTTTCACTCTTTCTTTCAACAAACTTCTACAGCCCACCACCATGGCAAAGGAATTCCCTCAATACTTTCTTGAGATCCAGTGGGAAGACAGTTCTGGAAACTAACAACAGCTACAAGACCAAGTTTTTGCAGCTGTAGTCTCATTGTTTCCAGACTAGAGTCCATTGGTCTCTGTATTCTAGAGCACAGCACAGGGCTTAGTGTACAGTAGAGGCTTGTGGAATGTTTGTTGAGTGAGTGAATGAATGAATGAATGAATGCAGGGATACTTACCAACATTTCTTTTGCACTCTAATAAGTGCCTCCTGCCCTGCTGATCTCCCAGCAGAACTGCCTTTCGTGAAGTTTCTGAAACTTAGGTGCCTGTGGGAATGAGAGGAAGAGTGGTGAAGGACATTTACCTTCACAGAATATCAAGGCTGATGATTGGGTCTCTCTTCCAACCCAGAGAAGGAGTCCCCTCCACAACATCCCTAAAGAGGTTTCTTCTGGCCCCTGTTGATACTCCCTTGGTACTGATGTACTGGTTACTTTCCCAGTAAGTGGCTTGTTGTTAAGATTTCCTCCTGTCAGGAGCTGGGATCTACCCTCATGCCACTTGCAACACTGATCTTAGTCAGAGCTGAGGGCTCTCTATACAAGCTTAATCTCTCTTTCCCATAACAATGTTCAAGCAGGAGAAACTGATTGCTGTGCCTTGGGGTACCAGGCTAGGCTAAGTACAGCCACTGCGTTGACTTACCAGGTCTGTAATCTCAAGATGCTTCAGCTCTGGGGATGTAGCCCCCTGGAAGATGCTTTAGGCTTAAGGCATCTGGGACTTCCAAACTAGTATCTCTAGCTAGACTTTTTTCAGACGTGTATATCCAAGTTCTTCCTTCCCATCTCCATCTGGCTATGTAAAATACACCTCATCCTTGACATGACTCACTGGAAACATTATCTTCCCCCTAAACCTGTTCTTCCTCTTTTCTTTCTGAATGTGGGGCACTACCATTCACCAATCACCCACGCAAAGGATCTAAGAGTCATTTGTAATTTCACCCTCTCTTCCTTGTTCCAGAACAATCCCCAAGACTTCTTGATTTTATCTCCTAAATATCCTAAAAATAAAAATGTGTCCACTTCTCTTTACCAATCACCTCAGTTCAGGGTGTAATCGAATAAGAATGATCACATATTCTTTGTAGCTTCTCCCATCAGGGCTGGCCGTGTAACTTGTTTTGATCAATAGAATGTGGTGGAAGTCACATTGTGCTATTTCTGAGTTTAAGCCTCAAAAGCCTTATAGTTTCTGCTCTCATTTTCTTGGAACACTGCCACCATGAGAAGAAGCCCAGGCTAACCTGTTTAAGACATGGACCATACAGTAACTAGTACCATATACCAGATATGTGAGAGAGACCATTTTAGACCATCACTCTAGTTGAGTCATTAGTTAACTGCAACCACACGAGTAACTGTCAGAAGGATAGCCCATATGAGCCCAGCCCAATTTGTCAGTGTACAGAATTGTGAACAAATAAAAAGTTGTCATTTTAAGCCACTAAGCTCTGGGGTGGCTTGTTATACAAAATAGATACTTGATATCCAAGGTGAAGTCCAAATTCCTTCATTAGGTCTATAAGGTTGGCTATATATCTTTAGCATCATCTTCTACCTCTGCCACCCACACTCTTTACTTCAATGTTCTAAATTACTTGCAGCTCTCTGGCTCATTTTGCTGTCCTCTTTGAATCCTTGTACATGGTGTTGTCTCTGTCCAGAGTATTTCCTTACAACCCCTCACCTATCTTTATCTAGATAACTATCCTTAGCTTAGAGACCAGCTCCCTCTCTACCCTCATGTCTTTCCTAATCACTCCTCTCCTCCTTCAAACTGAGTTAGCTATCCTTCCTTTGTGCTTCCAAAGCCTGCACACTTTTCCCTACATAACATGATTTTTCATTTGCTTATCTCTCACTTCCTGTGAACTCCATGTGGACAGTGACTAAGTCTTATTTACACCTGTAAATATTGCTGGTCTTTAACACAGGGTCCATCACAGCACTGTGATAAAACATTTACCAGGATGAAAGTGTTCTATATCTGCACTGTCCAATATGCCAGCCCTGAGGCACATGTGGTTATTGAACATCTGAAATTTATCTAGTGCAACTTAAGAACTGAATTTTAAATTGTCTTTGATTTTAACTTTAAATTTAAGTAGTCACATATGGCTAGAGGATATGGTATTGGACAGCGCAGGTCTATCACACAGTAGATCTTCAATAAGTATATCTGCATAAAGAATAAAAGGGAAAGATAGTCACGGACAACCAATTAGGATACAGGATACAAAGCTATGGGTGTAAGCAACCATTTCATGTCCCCTCTTGTTCCCCTTTGCCTTTCATCCTGTCAACCTAACACTACCAGTGCCTCCAATTCTGCCTTATATAAATAAAATCCTAGTTCTTGACTCTTTACTGCCTGAACCAGTTATTCTCTCCTGGACTTGCCCAGTTTGACATTGTCCCTCCTCTGAAGTGTGCTGATCCTAAGAGCCCTCTGGAAATGAGACCTGGTCTCATCCAGTCTGGTCTGGTCTGGCCAGGGTAAAAAGGACTCTCTCTTCTTGGGGGCCTGGACTTCATCACATGGGACCCATGTGATCTGATTCTGTCAACCCTGGCAGGCTGCCAAGTTCTTAAAGGTGACAGTTGAAGCTGGTTGTGCTGTGAAAACGTCACAAGAGAAAAGAAGCCACAGCATTGACAGTTTTCTTGCCACTTCTGGAAACCACACAAACCCCAGTCAGATGACTTCCAGCCCCAACACCAGAGACGTTGGTTGGATAGGGGTCTGAGGAGGAAGGAGGCACAGAGATGGGGTGAGGAGGGGCCAGAAATTAACAAGGGCCCTACCTGGCAAGCAGACAAAGGCTGGGTTCATGGTTGAAGAGCAGGCCTAAGGCACAGTAAAGGCTGGAGAAGGACAGACAGTCCTTACTGATAGAATTTCCCAAGTGCTCATTACCAAAAAGGTGAGAAAAAAAAATCCAAAACCAAATGTCATAAATGAGCAAGTGAAAAAGCAGGTTACAGAGCAGAATATTAAAAAAATCCCAATTTTCGAAAAATATTTTCCCCTCTATGCCATACAGTAAGGAGCTAATATGTGAGGGTGTATAAATGTACCTGTAGCACCTTTTCAGAATATAAATTCTTTATGATTCTTTGGTGAGGGGGGAGCAGAGTCTATGGCATAAAAAGAAATTTTGCCCTTGCTGGTCCCTCTGTCTGGAAAGCTCCTTTCCCAGTTATTCTCCAGGCATGCCTGCTGTCTTTATCCAGGGCACAGTTCCAGTGCCACTCCTCCAAGCAATCTCCTAGATCATCCTCTCTAGATCAGCATCTCCATCAAGCTTTCTTCTCTACAATGCCTGACTCTTTTTCACAGCTCTTATCACTCACTGATGTTATATTACACTTTCATTTGTTTTATTTGTCCAGTAGACTTTGTTCTTTACAGTTGTACGCTCTGTGCCTTAAATATGGCCCGACACACAGGTAGGTGCTCAATAAATCTGTTGAATGACTAGAATGTAACAAAGGTGTCCATTCTTTTCTGTCCCCAGCTCAGGGGGTCCTGCTTAGGCAAGCTTTAAAGTTTAAGTACAGTCTTCCCCACTCCCACCAATGCACCTGAGGTCTCCTTAGAGCAACAGCTTTCAAACTTTTCTGACCATGACCCTCAGTAAGAAATACATTCAATTCCCAGTGTTCATAAATGTATATGTACTATATTTAACTGAAACAAAAAACTCTTAGTATGAGCAATGTTTTCTCTTTCTTTCCCTTTTTTCTTTTTTTCTAAGATGCTGGTCTCCACCCCTTGAATTGATTTCACCAGCTATTAAAGGGTGGCCACTGCCTTAGGGCAGTGTTTTTGGTAGTCCAAGGGCTCATTTGTATTCCAGTGTCAGTGCAACTGCTACAAATGCGTGTTCCTGGCTTCACCCAGCCTTGATGAATGAGAATTTTTCTAGAAAGTCTACGTGCAGCCTGGGTGATTCTGAAGCCTGATAAAACTTCAGAGACACCATATGGGGGTTTATGAGTGTCCTGAGGCCTCAGGTAGGGTCATGTGTCAGGCCTCATGCACATTAAGAGAAGGGCCTCTGAATGGTGGAACAGATGATCCCAATTTTATTAAAGCTAATCCATTCCCACCTAAACTCCTTGCACTTCCTAGTCCCTCTGTGTGGAAGGACTTCTGGTGATTTTGCTGCTGCTTTCCTGGCTTCAGCCCTTCTAGGGCCACTGCCCACTCCAGGGTCACACCCAATGAAGAGAAGCCCCACTTTCCCCACGGACCTGAACCCTTTCTTTTTCCCCACCGCCTGCCACAGTCTTTTTCCCCATCACACAAAATCACCTCCTTCTGTTTTCCTTATTTTTACCATATGAGTTAATAGCCCTCCCTACCCCCAGCCCTTAGAACAAAAATTTCTAACCACAATCTCTAATTACAGTGGCTCATTTCCTTCCCCACTCCTAGAAGAGGGAAAATGCCGTTATGCAGTCTTTATCTTCCTATCGGGATTGCACTAGAAACTTGTTTTGATGCCAGTAACGCTGCATTCCCGGCCCCCACCAAAGAACCTCACACAATTAACGTTCTGAAAAACTGCTACAAATATACTTACTGATTCTCACATGTATAATAAAATATTTATTAGTCCCTAAGTGTATACCATATACCCAAGCTAACAGATCTTTGCAGACAAGATCTTGTTTAATTCTTGAAGTAGTCCTCAGAGATAGATGCTACTATCATCCCCATTTTAGAGATGAGGAAACTGAGACACAACAGGACCAAATAATCTGATCAAGATCCCTTAGCTGTTAAGTGGCATAGCTCTGGGCTGTTAGCTGTTCTTACCCTCAGGGGCTGAAGCTGTAGGGACTGAGAGAAGGGAAGGTTTCTCTTTGTATAGTAGCCACTCAGAGGCACCTCAGGGTAGAGGTGTTTGAGCCCCAACAAGCTGCAGGATGTAGTGATGTTTCTCTTTTTGATTTTGCTCTCACAGGTGTCCAGTTCTGATGAACTCAGGATACTCTCTGAAGTCAAAGACCTGGCTCCTTCCTTTGGCTGAGTTCTCTCCTCAGCCCTCTGTCAAGACCTCCTAAAATATAATTCGGGAGTTGGGGAGCAATGTTCTTCTTGTGTGCTCAGAAAGACTAGGCTAGAGCCCCAGCAGAGGGATCAATTTGGGTTTAGACTGATTTATCAGATCCTAAGAAAAAAAGCCTCAAGACAGGTCACATACATATTAGCAGTGTTGTTGGTTCCCCCACCCCCCATGGGTTTTTCATCCATGTACTTATTTGCATAGTCTAGTTTCTCCAATAAACAAGCATTACTTTTTTTCAGTTCTAGTTCAAAAATTTTTCAAATTAAAATTTGAATGTAAATACTTTGGGGGAAATCAGCCTAACATAGATGTTCCTCATTGGGCATTAATATGCAATTAAAATTATAAATCATATTAACCATATGTTAAACTGCCTGGTTTCCAATCTCACTGCTACCAGTTATTAATGTGACCCCTGGCAAGTTACTTAAACTCTATAAAAATGGGAATCATAAACGCTTAGTTGCAGCCCTGTCCGTGCTCCAGATAGTGTTTTGACTCATTTAATCCTCAGCACAAGTCAGTGAGGTAGGTACCCTCCTTATCCTTGTTTTACAGCTGAGGCCCTGGAGAGTATTCAGCCAATGGGCAGCTATACGGGGACTTGAGCCCAGATAGTTTGATAACAGAACCTACCTTTAAGCTAGCACTTGTCTAAAGCTGCCTCTCAAAGAAAGCTGTTGTATTACCTGATAGAACTCTTACAAAGCGCTTAGCAAAAGTCTGGTACGTAACAAGTGCTCAACTAAGTTTTCTAGGTCACTTTAATATTTGGTGTTTTGTGTTTGTATAACGCTATTTATTTCAGCAAAAAAAAAAAAGTTAAAAAATAAAAATAACTGCTGAAGCGGGCGGGATCCGGGCCAGGGTCCGGACGTGGACTCGCGGCGCCCACCCACCGGACGGTGAGCCGCGGGGAGGAAGCGCGGTGACCGCGCGCGGGGACGCCCGTCGGGGCCCGGGGGCGGGGTCACGGAGGCCCCGCCCACCAGCCACCTGCGACAGGTGGAGCGCGCGGCGCCGGGCGGGCGCTCGGCCATGTCAGCGGAGAGCGTGGGGCAGGGTCTGGGTCCGACGCCGGGACCTGAGTCGGGGTCCGAGTCGGAGCCGCTCTGTCCCGAGCACGGCCAGGCTCTGAGGTGGTTCTGCTGCTCCGAGCGACGGCCGGTGTGCGCCGCCTGCGCCGAGCTGGGCGGCCGCTGCCGGGGACACCGCATCCGCCCGGCGCAGGAGCGCGCAGAAGAGCTGCGGGTGAGCGGGCGTGGGCGCCAGAAGGCAGGGGTTCCGGAGGGAGGGCGCGCCGGAGGCAGGCGTGCTGGGCGAGACCCGGCGGGGAGCCTGGGGGTGTCCAGGCTGACCCCGCGGCGGGGGCCGGGAGCCCTGGCTCCGCAGCGGCGCTGACGGGAGAACGAGGCGGTTAAGGGTGTGGCGGCCGGAGTCAGGCTACCTGAATTTGGATCCCGCCTCTGTCTGTCCTTCTCGTGAGTCTCGCAACTCCCTGCATCTCAGTGTCCTCATCTGTAGTTTGGTGGCAACAATCGCACGTATTTAATAGAGTTAGGCGATAAGATTGTGGGATCACATAGTGGTGGATCCAGCTGCCGTTTCTCCGTTGCTCTGTTGAACCGGTTGGGAGCTGGGCCTGGCCTTGGGCAATTAAGGGCTCTGCTGTTCCAGTTGCCCCAACTTCCACCCGGGCGGAAGCTGACCTCTGGTTAAAAATCCAGCCCCTCCTCACTCCTCTGCCCCTCTGTTTGAAACCCCTCTCCTCACCCACCCTTCAGGTTTCCTGGTGAGGCGATTTCTTTTCCTTTTCAGGATTGGCCTTGACTGTATATACTTCAAGCTGGTGTCACCCTAGTAAATGGGGGGAGCGGAGGAGTATATCAGGAGGTACCTCCTGGAACCCTTCACCTAGAGTTTCTCCCCGTCTCCACCCTCCACTTGGCTCCAGGCTGGTCACCTTTCTGTCAACACTGCTGACCTGAGCTGCCGAGATTGGAGAGTGGAAGTCACCTTGGGGCTTCCTTCTTCCTCCCACCCTACCTGTGGCCCCTGGGGATTCCCTTGCAATTTGATTAAAAGATGATTTTCCTAACTTCTCCCTGGAGTTCTGCCCAGCTGTGAGGCTGAGGGCTCTAGCTGGGGACTTGCCTACTTAGCTGGACTGTAACAAACACATATGACAGAGTGCTGGGACCAGGAGGGATTCAGGTATTCAGTGACACCTGTAAGCTCCTGGTTGGTCTTACCTGTCACCACTATCCACAGTAGTGAATTAAAAGAAACTTGGATAATATGGTTTAATAAACTTGCATAATGCATAGAAACGTTGCAAGTTCCAAAGCACTTTAACATCCATCATCTCATTTTATCCAAACCAAGCCTTTGAAGTGGTAGTCCTACCCACATTTTATAGATGAGGAAACGGAGGCCCAGAACAGGGCAGTAACTCCTTCAAGGTTCCTGCTGTTCAAAGGCTGGACCAAGGCAGTCATTGACTAGGCCAGAGGAAACCACCACCACTTTGCTTCAGTGGTTGGAGGGAGGAAGTGATGCTAATGGGAGTGAGAATTTCATGAAAACCTTTTAAAAAAAAAAAAGTTGCCCATCAGGGCTGACTTTGAGTGGTGGAAGAGGTGAAGCCTGGGGCAGGGTGGCAGGCCTGGTGCTTGTTTTGGAATGCACTCTGCCTGGGGAGCCTCCTTGGACACTCCTGAGGCCCTAAGCATATTCACTGCTTTGCCTGGAGGGAGGTGCGTCTTGCCCTTTCTCCCTCCAATTTTGATTAGATCCTGGCTTTTGTGTGCTCCTTTCCTTATCCCTCCAGCCAGCAAAGAAAGTTCACCCCAGGGCAAGATTGTTTCTGAACTGGGCAAAAACAGCCACCATTCAAACAACTTCTCACTTACCTTCTGGATTTCTGCCCCTGTAGCTTTTCAGAAGCTAGTCTCAGTTCCTACAGTCCTGTGTTGAAGAAACTCTGCTTCTTCCCAATCAGCGCAGTTCTATAACTTTGTATTTTGGACTGGTGAAGTGTCAGTCTAATTCCTGATTGGGGGCTGGGAGGAGGTAAGGATTTACAGGGGCTTCCTAGAAGAGGTAGCTGAGTTGCCTTCTGACAGATGGAACTAGGACAGTGCTCTTAGGAGAGATAGTGGAGGGGCTGCTGCTTGGAAGGGCTCTGATTGTTATATGGAGAAATGGAGTGGAAAAGCAGAGGCCTGGCCATATCTCCTCAGGCAAGTCACTTCTCTGTGGGCCTCAACTTCTTCATTTCTAAAACTCTCCCCTGCTCTCATGGGCAGTACTTACAGCTTTGGCAGTTGTAAACTGCTGAACTTCTTGTGTCAAGGAAGTGTGTTTCATTTATTCAACAAATATTTATTCAGGGCCTTCTTTGTGTAGGAACTCTCTTCTAGGTAGTGGAACAAGGAGAATAAGTCGAAGTCATGGTGCTTATGTTCCAGTGGTGGAGGGAAAGATACCCAAAAAAGGGTAAACAAACACATAATATACAGTCAGAGAGTGATTACGCAAGGGAGAAAAACAGGCAAAGTTAAGGGGATGGGATGTGGGGTGGTCAGGGAACATTTCTGAAGAAGTGACATGGACTGGAGGAGCGAGACAGAGGTTTGTGGGTGAAGATCACTGGAAGATGGAAGAAACAACAGGTGCAAAGGCTCTGAGGTCAGACAAATTTGGTGTGTTTATGGGATGGAAAGAAGGCCAGTGTGGAGAGTGGTAAAAGTGGAGGTCCAGAGTCACATCATGTAGGGCATTGCTGGCTAAGGGAAAAAGCTTGATCTCATCTCACCATGGGTGTTTTGGAAAATCATTGGAAAGTTTTGAGCAGGGACAGTGAGTGACCTGATCTTATTTTCTTTCAAAGGTGACAGTGTCTAACTGTGGGGTTCAAGAATGGAAGCCCAGTTAGGAGGCTCTAACAGCGGTCATTGTGAGAGATAATGGTGATTTAGATAGACTAGCAGGAGTGGAGGTGAGCAGAAGTGCCCAGAGGAGAGGAAGAGATTTTGGAAATGGGACTCACTGATGGATCAGACATGGGGTTGGAGGCTAACTGCTAGTTTTTTTTTTTTTTCCTGAGTAATGAGGTTAATGATTGATGGTGTCATTTAATGGGAAGAATACTTGAAGAGCAGCTTGAGAAGCCATGTTCATCTGCTCAGGTACAGGTGTGGTGGGTCAGAGAAGTGGGTGTGAAGAAGGATCGAGAGTACTTGGAAAAGTGATTAGAATAATAGGCCACTGGATTTCAGGATAAAGATGGAAACAAGGCCATAAAAGAGGACGATGGGCGGCAAAAAGTGGTTAAGACTAATTTATTGGTAGCTCCAACTGAACTGAAGAATTATTGGAATGGAAATTCTAGAGTTAGTGGTCCAGAAGGATGGTAAGTGGTAGACAGGGTGTGGGATCATTGAAATGAAGATTTTGGTGGTAGTATAGTTTTCAATAATGACGAAGTCTGGCATATGACAAGGGGAGTGGATGGCTGAGATGGGGTAAAAGGAAAAACTCAATGGAATAGAGTGAATGGATCAAGACGCCATGGGTGTCATTTGTGTTGCAGAACAAGATTGTGGACCAGTGTGAGAGACTGCAGTTACAGAGTGCCAGCATCAGCAAGTATGTGACCGAGGTCCTGCCAGAGAAGAACCAGGGAGTAGTGGTATGTAATTCTTCCCTTTCTTCTCTACTCTGGACTCCCTCCTAGGATAAGACCCCAGCATTAGGGTCTTGAACCAGTCTAGGGTTTTTTCCCAACCTCACAGTTTCATTGCGCTGCTAGCAAAGCTGGATGCCCAGGAAGGATGGTTTCCTATCTCTCTGAGCCTTGGTTTTACTCTGGGCAGAGTAAAACACTGGGTACAAAGACTGCTAGAAAATGACTTTGGGGGCGGGGTAAGGGATCAAGAAGGGTAGCATTCTTTTATTATCTAATTATTTTGTGCTCAGCCCCAGAATTATAAAATAACCTAGGGACTTGTACATTGAGTATTCTTTATGACATTCTTATGCAGTAGGTGGCAGTAACATTCCTGTTTACAGATGTGGAAACCCATAAAGGTTAACTGACTTGTGCAAGGTCCCACAGTTTCCTGCCAGAGTCAGTTCTGTGACCTGGATCTTGTAACTCCAAGGCCAGTGCTCCTTCTGCTACACTCCACTGCAGATCCTTTATTCAGTTGACTCATTGCCATGGCTACATCTCTCAAGTATGCCTTTCAGGGGCAGGAGCTATGAATTTCCTTCTGCATATTTCCTCCTTCCTTCTCCCATAGTACATGAGAATGGACCATTGGATTTAGAAACACATACAGCATTGGAGATCCTGACAAGAGGAGTTTTGTAGAGTAGTGGATTGGAGTGGGTTTCAGAGAAAATAGAAGAGCAATTTGGGGTAATTGACACAGACAACTCCTGAGGAGCTTTGTTGTAGAAGGGAGCTGAGAAATGGGATAGTAGTAGAGGGGCTGTGGGATTGAGGGGAGCTTTGTTTGTTTTATTTTGTTTTGTTTATTAGATGAGAGAAATTACTCTATGTGTGTATGCTGATGGGAATTGTCCAGTAGACAGGAGAAAATTAATGATGCAAGAGAAAGGGGGAAATTTGGTACAGCAAAGAGGGTAGGATCTAGCAAACAAGTGGAAAAGCATGGACAGTTTATCCACAGAGAGTCAGAGCACAGGTGCAGGAATAGGTAGGTGATGGGCAGAGCTCATGGAAGTTCTTTTCCAGTTGCTCTTATTTTCCATTATTTATCACCTTTCCTGTAGTTTCTTAATGATGCCATTTGTTAGTTTATAGGTATATTTTGTTCTCTATCAATCTGTGAATACGGTAATATATTAGTAGAGTTTCTAATGCTAAGCCGTCCTGGAATTTCTGGGGGGAACTGACCCGACTTGATCAAAATGTATTTTTTTAACTTTTAATTTTGAGATAATTGTAGGTTCACATACAGTGAATTGCAGATTCATGTATAATGGTAACATCTTGCCTGACTATGGTACAATATCATAACCAGGAAACTGACATTGATAGGACACATTATTCGGATTTCACCAGTTTTACATGCATTCACTTGTGTGTGTGTGTGTGTGTGTGTGTGTGTGTGTGTGTATTCTATGCATTTTATCACATGTATAGATTCATGTGACTTCCACCACAATCAGTATACAGAACAGTTTCATCACAACGATCCCTTGGGCTACACTTTTATAGCTACACCCCCACCCTCCTTCCCCTTATATTATCGTTACACAAAATTTCTGGATTTAGATTGATATCTTAGTTTAGCATTTTTAAAAAAGGATTTTTGCATCTATGCTTAGGAGTGAGATTAGCCTATGAATTTTATTTTATAGTCCTTATCGGATTTTGGTATTGAGGTTATGTAAGCTTTATTCAATGAATTGAGAAACAGAACTCTATTTCACAGGTGGAGTTTGTATAAGATAGGAATTATCTGTGCTTTGAATGTTTGGTGACTTCCTCTGTAAAACTATCTGGGCTTGATAGTATTTCTCTTGGTAGATTTTTAACTACTGATTCATTTTCCAAACTATAGGATTATTCTTGTTCTCTCTCTCTCTCTCTCTCTCTCTCTCTCTCTTTGGTTTTAGTAAATCCTTTCTGGAAAAATGATCTATTTTGTCTGTTTTCAAATTTAATGGCATTATGTTTTTCTTAATCTTGATCAAAGTTGTCACAGGTTTGTCTATCATGTTAGTCTTGTCAAAGAATCAGTTTTTAGTATTTTTGCCTTTAAAAAAATATTTCCTCTTTATAAATATTTTCTTTTAATTTTTTACATACTCTGTTGTGGTTCAACTTTCTGAGCTGAACCAGTCTGTTACTTTAGTCTTTCCTTCTTATTTCTCAAGGTGAGCATTTAAACCATATATTTCCTTCTAGATGTTGATATAGGTACATCCTATAAATTTGATGTCTTTTTTCATTTTCATTCGGTTATACATATTTCTAAATTTCCATTAGGATTTGCTCTTTTACTATGAGTTATCAGAAATAGGCTTTTAAATATCTAAATGTAAGAGTGTGGACAGTTAGATATTCATAGGTTACTTGGAGATAATTTTACATTCACATATAGTGAATTGCAGAGAAGTTATTCTATATGTGTGTGCGTTTACTTTTAAAAATCTCATTGTTAAGATTATTATCATTGTTATGTTTTACTGATTTTTAACTTAACTGCATTGTAGTCTGTATGATGTGAATTGTTCAAAATTTGTTGAGGCTTACTACATGCCATAAAATACATTCAAGTTGGGTGAATGTTTCACATACACTTGAGAAAATGTGTAAGGTTCTATATATGTCTATTAATTAAGCTTATTAATTGGCTCAAATCTTCTCTATACTTACTAATTTTTTATCTGTCAGATTTATTGATTACAAGCAAAGGGCATTTACATCTTCATATCATGCTGTGGACTTGTCTGTTTTTCTTAATAATTCTTTCCTTAAAGAATAATTCTATCAATTATTCTTTTTATATTTTTATGATATTTGTGTAATTTAGGTTTGTTATATATGCTTGGTAAACCATTTTACTTATCACTTTATAGTGGCCTTTTATGTCCAGGGATTCTTTTTGCCTTAAAGTCTATTTTGTCCTTTATTTATTACTACATCAACAATATTTTCCTGGTATATCATTTTCTTTCCTTTTACTTTCAACTTCTATATGTTCTTATGTTTTGGATGTGTCTTATATCCAGATTTTGCTTTCTTTTTAAAAATTCAATCTGATAATTGCTGTTTTTTTTTAACTAGTGATAAATCAATTTATCACTATTGTCATTGCTAATATACTTAGATTTATAACTGTCATTCAATTTTATGTTTTCTATATAGTTTGCTTTTTCTATGCTTTTTTTCTTTATTTCCTTCCTTCTTTGGGGTTAATCAACCCCACCTCCCTCTTCTTTCCTAGTCTGAAAGATATGCATTCTATTTAAGGCCTATTTTTGGTATCCTTACAAATTTTAACACAAATACTTAACAATGTCTAAAATGAATCAACTAGAATAATACAAGTACCATAAGAATATTTTAATCCAGCAATCCTTCTGGTCTTACATATTATTGTCCAATATTTTGGTTAAAGTACATCTTTTAATAAATCCTTTCTATATATAGGAAATATTTCATTTTTGATTAGAGGCATCTTTATTGCACTCTTTTCTGTATGGTTTAGATGGTTTAGATGAGTATACAATTTTACAGTAAATCATAGGCTCCACTCTGGACAATTGAATCCTCAGCTCTTTTTCATTTTTAATTAAATTTATTGGGGGTGCCATTGGTTAATAAAATTATATAAGTTTCAAGTGTATAATTCAATAATACATCATCTGTATATTGCATTGTATGTTTACCACTCGAAGTCAAATCTCCTATCAACATATTATTTGATCCCCTTTACTCATATCTACCTCACTCACTCCCCCACTTTCCCTCTGGTAACCACTAAACTGTTGCCTGTGTCTATGAGTTTTTATTTGTCTTGTTTGTTGCATTCAGTTTTATATCCCACATTTGAGTGAAATCATATGGTTCTTGATTTTTCTTTCTGACTTATTTCTCTTAGTTTGATATTCTCAACAGCATCCATGCTGTTGCAAATGGTAATATTTAATCTTTTCCTATGGCTGAGTAATAGTCCATTTTATATATCCAATCATCTATTGAAGGACACTTTGGTTGTTTCCATGTCTTGGCCACCGTGAACATAGGGGTACAAAAATCTTTACAAATAAATATTTTCAAAATTTTCAGGTAAATACCCAGAAGAGGGATTGTTGAGTCATATGGGAATTCTATTCTTAATTTTTTTGAGGAAGCTCCATACTATTTTTACATATTGGCTGTACTTATTTACATTCCCACTGGCAGTGTGTGAGGGTTCCTTTTTTCCCCCACAACCTCTCTCCAACACTTGTTATTACTTGTATTGTTGATAATAGCCAGTGTGTGAAGGAGTATCTCATTGTGGTTTTGATTTGCTAATAGCTAATGAACTCAGTTCTTGATTATACTGGTTTTCAATTTCTCTAATAGCTAATGAACTCAGTTCTTGATTATACTGGTTTTCAATTTCCTTTCTACTTTTGAACCCCAGGGGATTTCCTTTACTTAGCTGCCAGAGCAGCTTCACTTTCAAATTTTGGGCTATTTTTCCGGCATTTCTATGTTTTTGTTCTAGGAGGATTTTCAGTTTATTCTGTCATATCTATGGAAAGGGAAATTTTTTCTTTGCTATTTATTTCTGGGAATGAATCAAGAAGTGTGTTGAAACTGTCATCTTCTAGTCAGAGAGTATCTGATGCCTCTTGGATCAAGGTCAGTTCTTGATCCTGATCACACAGTACAAACATGACTGCAGAGACCTGCCACCATGGGTAAGGTATTAAGGAAGTATAGAGAGAAGAGCCATAGCTGATGTTATTGAACACACATGTGCCAACTCTGTTCTATTTACTTTATACATATTAACTCATTTAATCCTGATAGTAGCCTTATGAGGTAGGTACTATTATTGTCTTCAGTTGACAGATTAGAAAACTGAGGCATAGGGAAGATAAGTAACATGTTTAAAGTTCCACAGTAAGTGAAGCAACAAGAGTAAAACCTTGACATTGTCTCTAAAGCCTAATTTTCTAATCACTATGTCATGTTGCCTCAAGAGAGCAATGAAGTTGGGGTATGAACTTCTGGGCTCACTTGGCCATCTGCTTAGCACTCTCTCTTCCCCATTGGGGAAATTGTGGGTCACAGTTTCTCTTGTCAACAGGGATAATTTTCACCACACCATGCAAAGTAGGTATTCATGGCCAAGGCACTGGGAAGCTACTGGCCATCTCTGATTTTCTGGGTGAAAGAGACTGTTCTCACTTGTCTGACAAGAATGTAGGTGCTTCATACAACAGATGCCTTCAAGAAAGATAGGTTACCTGATGGCATTGGTGTAAGGAAATAGTGTTGGACTGAGCGTCAAGGGAACTGGGTTCTAGTCCCAGTGAGTGCTACCAAGAAATTTTTGGCTAAGTCAGAAAAAATTTTTCCAACAGTTATTCAGTAAATATTTGAGTGCCTGCTGTGTGCCAGACACTGTGCTAGTTGCTAGAGGACACACATTAACTTCACTGGCTGAGAACTGATTTCAGGCCTCCTGTGTGGCAGAAAAGAATTCTACCATGGAAGCAGTTGGGTTGGACAGATTAGGAAATGATGAGGTTTTTTTCCCCTCAGACTTGGTCAAAAATATCAACTGGACCACTGTTAGTACAGCTCCTGTTGATGGGAATGACTTTGTAGGTCCCCCTGCTCTGCGATTCTGTGATCTCTGACTTTGGTCCCTTGGCCTTGGTATTCGCATCTGTGAAATAAGCTGGTGATTCCATTAGATCTCTAGGCCCTTCCCAGCTCTTCCATTCTGTGATCCTGCTTCCAAGAGATATGGCCTGGGTGTCTGGATCTCACATTTCTTTACCCTTGACCATATTCGTGAACTCTTAGGACTGGGATGGTTTAGGCACCGTTACTCCTGTTACAGGACCCATGGCAGACCTCAGCACTCTTTCTGGCTGAGCCCAAAGCCTCTTAACCTCAAGTGGGGCTCTGTCAGGACCCGACTCCTTGTCTGATCTCTTGTTAGAGCACCGCCAGCGCTGCGCGGGAACTGGTCATCCAGCGGCTGGGTCTGGTGAGGAGTCTCTGTGAGACCGAGGAGCAGCGGTTGCTGGAGCGCGTTCATGGCGAAGAGGAGCGGGCCCACCAGAGCATCCTGACGCAGCGAGTGCACTGGGCTGAGGCACTCCAGAAGCTCGACGCCATCCGCACCAGCCTGGTGGACATGCTCACCCACATGGATGACCTCCAGCTGATTGTAAGTCAGGCAAGGGCAAGGGCATGACCAGTTGGCCAGTCTCTCCAAAACATCTGAAAACATTGAGAAAGTTTATTGAGAGGAGATAGATAGATAATAATAATTTGGAGCAGGAGATGAGTCAGGGGAATAAAATTATACAGATTTTTTGTTCTGTACCCAATAAACTATTCTTTTAATAGTGAGAAAATATTTACTGAATACTTACTATAGGTTAAGCATTGTGCTGTGGGGTGGAGTTACAGGATACAGCTGTCAATGACTCAGCCTTTTGGAGGAGACAAATACATAAACTGGTAATTAGTGTAAGGAGGGATATGTCCTGTGGTATATAACATTCCTGGGAGCTGGGGACCCCACAAACCAAACTTGAGGGAATGAGTGGTGGTCAGCGAAGGCTTCCTGGATGAAGTGACTTAGAAGCTGATGCCTGAAAGATAAGAGTTGCAGCTATGTTAAAGGAAGTGGGAGGTGATGAGAGTTTTGAAGCACACAGAGAGAACTCTGCACTTGAGAGAGCTGACAAGGGTCCCATATGAAGATATAGAGCTCACCTTTAATCCTACCACCTGGAAATTACTGTGATTAATATTTTGGTGCACATTCTTTTAAAGTATTTTATGTAGATTTGCAGATCAGTTTTAAGGGACAGCGTGACATCTGAATAAATATGCCAAGCAGAGAAATGAGAATGTAGAACAACTGAACTGTCCCATTGCAATTCAAGTAGGACAGTTTTCATGACTGTCCTAGATTGTGCATTTATTCAGTCACACAGCTTCCACGCACAGAGCACATTCTGTCCCAAACACTGGGACAGTCACAATAGAAGATTCAAAAAGAGTCCCAGCCATCTAGTTGCTGACAGTCTTGATGAGGGATGAAATGTTGGGTAAATATGTGATTGTCCTGAAATGTAGTTGAGGGAAACTCAGGACACCATGGGGAAAAAGGACAGTGATTCATTATGAGTGTGTAGGATGGGGGAGGTATGTGAAGAACCATACAAGCTTTGTGTTATGTCTTAAAGAAGGAGTAAATTTTTTTTATTCTAGGGTCTCTGTTCATGTGGAGCCCTCCACGCCAGTTGCATATTTGTGTCTTGACTGCCTGCTAGGATTCTGGTGCCAAGCCTAACTCTATTTTCTTTTCTCACAGCAGAAGGAGCAAGAGATTTTTGAGAGGTGAGTATGGTTCAGTAATTTGCTTGGGCAGTCACAGAAACCATGGCCCTTAGGCCTCTACCTAGTTCATTGCGTTCAGGCCCTGCTGCTCCTGGGAGAAAGCCTAGGGCATACAGCTGAGTGGCTTCTCTGGAGCCAGGCTCGATGGACAGGGGTCTTTCTGCCCCTTGCTTAGAGAACTGCTTTAGACCCGTGTAGAAAGGCAGTGAAATAAACACTTATTATTCAGGGGCCTGCCAGGGGCTTTCTAACATTATCCTATTAAAAACTGTATAGTCACCCTGTTGGAGGGTTTTACACCCCCATCTACAGATGAGAATGCTGAGGCTTAAAGAGGGGAAGGGACTTGCATAAGCTTCAGAGCTAGGACTGGGACCCACACCTGATACCTGTCTCGATACTGTCTTCTCTACCTCACTCCCCTTTCTCTGATGAAAGAATTTTTGAAGCAAATCTTCACTACCATTCAAAATTTGCATTTTAAATTATTCAATAATAAAAGAATTTCACCAGGTCCTACCTGGGTCCCAAAAGACTGAGAGCCAAGAGCCTGAGAAAGTAGCCATGAAGATGTAATTTACCAGGCAAAGAATTAAATTTGTAATCTTCCATGCAAGATTTCAGATCTGTGCTTAGAAAGCACAGCCTATTCTTCTTATCTATTTTTGTATTTAAGTCTCAGTAGCAATAAATGTGTATGAGAGAAGTAAAAAATATTCCACCGATGTAAAACTATTAAAATTTAAAATGAGTAACCCCTTTCCAATCCCATTCCCTAGAGGTGATCAATTTTAACAGATAGGTATATTTTGGACTTTCCTATATATATAGTCATGGGAGAATATGCAGGTTGGGTTTTCCCCCACTCTTTAAAATTAAAAAAAAAAACATGTTTTTTAAACACTGATTAGATCATTTTATATTTTCTGTTCGTTACTTTACCATATCAGGCTTTCTTGGAATCTTTCCATGTTAGTACATGTAGACTTACCTCACTTCTTGGAAAGTCTGCAAAGTATTCCATGGTGTAGATGCACCCACATTCATTTTGCCGTCTCCTTTTAACGTGTGTTTGGCTTGTTCCTACTTTTTGCATCCTATAACCTTTCCACACTTCTGTTAGTCTTCACTTTCTCCTTTATCTTCACCATCTTGCTCTAACACCATCTGTCTTCAATATCAGGCTGATGTGACTTTTGAAAACAATTTGATCTTTAATGTTTTCTTGTTCTGAAATATTTCAAACTTATGAGAAAGTTGAAAAAATAGTATGAGCTTCACCTAGAAATAACTAATTGTTAACATTTTGCCAGATTTGCTTTCACTCCTTTTTTATTATCTATTTATCAAGTGTGTATATTAAAAACTTATTTTTTGACCTGTTTGAGAGTAAGTTGCAGAAAGCATCACCTTTTATCCCTAAATACTTCAGCATTTCTGTCCTAAGAACAAAGACATTCTCCTACATAACTGCAGTATAATTACCAGGTCCAGAAGTTTAACATTGATATAATACTATTATCTAATATACAGCCCATATTCAAGTGTCGCCAATTATGCCCAAAAAGTTCTTAACAGGGTTTGGTGTTTTTTTTTTCTTCCCCTGATCCACTAGTCTTTTATTTTGGTGGTGGAATTGTTCCCTAGGCTTTTTCTTTCTTTTTTTTTTTCTTTCCTTTTTTTCCCCCTACATTTCTAATGAGTCTAGGACTGTCATTTTATAGAATATTCCTCAATTTGAGTTCATCTGATTAGGTTCATGGTATACATTTTTGGCAAGAATATATCATAAGTGATGTATTCTCAGTCTATTAAATCAGGGAGCACATGATGTCACTTTGTCCCATTATCAGGAATACTAATTTTGATCACTAAGATAAAGTGGTGTCTACCAGGTTTCTTCTTTGTTATAAAATTATTTCTTCCCTTTTGTAATTACTAAACAATTTGAGGAGATTTTTTTTTGTATGTAAATAGCCTGTTTACCTTCAAACTTTCATCTAATAATTTTAGCATCGATTGATGCTAAATTCTTTCCTGAATTATTTATTTATTTATTTGCTTGTTTGTTCATTCACTTATTTAATAATTTGTTCATTCACTTATTTAATAATTCAGTATAAACTCATGGGTTCTTAGTTTACTCAGTGCATTATAATCTATTATACTATTATTAATTTTGATCTTCAAACTGTCCTAGATTTGGCCTTTAGGGGTCCCATCAAGCTGTATCTGGTATCCTTGGACAAGTCCCCATCATTCTTTGAGCATTTTCTTGCATCTGGAACAACAAGATGTCCCAGGCTCAATTTGTTCTTTTCCTGCCTCATGCCAAGATCCAGGGGATCTTGGTTCTTTTTAGTGGGGAATAATATATAAAAACGGAGATCTGGGCATTAGCTGTGCATTGCTACTGATGTGTCATTGCTTCCAGGCCTTTTCAATGGACAGCAGACAGAGCTGGGAAATTTGTGTGTGATCCTTTTATTCATGAGTTTCTATCACAACTTCTAATTTCAGTGGAATACCACAGCATTTTTCCTTTTCCTTCTCTCCTTCTCTGTTTATATCTTTATTCTTTCACAGTGAAAACTCAGCTCCCAACAACAGTGATATAGTTATTTATTTGTTTAGTCTAACAATACACACAAAGATGTTTGAGAATTGCTAAACTCATACTACTTTTGACAAACCTATTAGTAGAGGTCAAGATTTGTTTGTAGTTCTTTGTGCCTTTAGGTTGAGGATATGTGCTCTCAAAGTACCCTGTTCAAAAGTGTTGTCAAGTCCCTTCTAGCTGGGAACTCACTTGCCTGAGAAATGCCTTTGTTGACTCTGATTTTGTTTCCATGTCCCTGTCTGGGCTCAGCTCTGGCCTGTTATGGCAGGAGGACCTGTTGCATAGACCAAGCATTCTGATTCCAGCCAGTGCCCTGCTGTGTTTGAACCCCAATTCACTCCTACTCCTTTGGAGTCATGAGTTTTCTCTTGTGTACCATGAAGTGCCTGGATCAGCTGGTTCTCTAGATTCAAGTGTCTATAGTTGCCTCATATTTGCCCTTTGATGACAGCTTAGCCCTGCTAACATCGGCTCCTCTTTCCTCCCCTCCTGAGAGCTGGGGCTCCTCCAGACCCAGCCTCAGTGCTTTGAGAAGGTGGCAACAGACCTGCTGTTGTTCACAAAGAGCCTTTGTTACTAGAGCCCACTCTCAGCTTTTCTAGGGCTCTGCTCACCTTGTTCCTCCCAAGCCAGTAGAGGAAGTGATAATCTTGCAAAGAGCTGGCACCCATGAGGAGACATGTTCTATCTTTCTCCCTGCTCCTTTATTAATGGGCAGAGCCATGAGATTTGGGGAAGAGAGTGTGTGTTCTCAGAACTGCTGCCTGATTTCAAGGCCATCTTTCCAATCCGAGGTGGTGGGAAGGTCTTAATCAGATCCCAGTTCAGAGGTCTACAAAGCTCTGTGTTAAAACCTCACTTTGCTTTACATCCTTTTGAGATTTCACTTCAGGTCAAGGGAATAATTATGTTGAATGGTATCTGGACTCTAGCCTGGCTTTGTTCTCTTTTTACATGGAGGCGGGACTTGAATCCAGCTCCCCTTTTTAGCTGAGTGCCTTCTAGAAATCTCTTCTCTCTTGTCAAATGGGTAACAACTATCTCCCAGGTTATAGCAAAGATGCTGTGAGATTCTGCACAGAAAACAACAAGGCCAGAGCCTGGCTGCTTAATAAATGGCAGTTCTCCTTGTTCCTGGATTCTCTCTCCAGCCAAATTCAGGGTCCAGGACAGGTGATTATTGGGAGCAAAGTGCTGTGAATAATTTATGGTTGGGGAGATAACTGATAGTCCCTTCCAATGTGATCTCGCAGGGGCGTTTGCTTTTTAAGATCAGAGAAGCTGGCTGTACCTTCTGATTAAACCAAGAGTAACATAACTGCTGCAGTAGGTTTTGGGGGTAGGCGAGATTTTCTCTGGGCAGCATAGTGAAGTAGAAAGACTGCTGCAGAGGTCCAGGACACCCAGGTCCTAGTCCCAGCTCTGCTGCTCACTTACTAGAGACACTGGCAGGTTGTTTCCCCAACAGAGCACACCAACTCCATGTCCTAATGCACCAGATATTTATCTTATCTGCCTGTAAATTGCCTGCCTTACTGGAACTTGAGGCTCCTTGGGGTGGGATGAGGTGGGAGGAATGTCCACCTTCCCTTTTGGCTCCAGACCGTTTTAGGGGGCTCCTGTGTGGGGCCTGGGAGCAATTTTGGGAAAGGGATTTTCCTTCTGTCTCTCTCCCGTCACCATGTATTGATCCAGATACACTTCCAGAACCTTATTTAATCTGTCTTTTTTTTTTCTTTTTTCTTTTTTTTTCTGTATAAGGACCGAGGAAGCAGAGGGAATTTTGGATCCACAAGAGTCAAAAAGGTTAAATTTTAATGAGAAGTGTGCCCGGAGCCCACTACTGACCCAACTCTGGGCGACAGCAGTTTTCGGATCCCTCTCAGGTTAGCAGCTGCTAGAGCCCAGCACCAGTTGAAGCAGCTGGGCTTCTGTCTGTCTGTCTGTCTGTGATCTGCAATGGGGTCAACACTGGGGATCAGTGCATGTGGGATGGTAGCTTAAACAACCAGTGATGCTGGATGCAGGCTTGTCAGTGGAGCCAAGGTTCTGGACAGGCCTGGAGCACCTGGGCCAGGTCCTTCTTGTTTCCAGACCAATCCACTCTCTGGTTGGGTCTAAGATAAATCTTGTTCCTATAAATCATGACCTCCTTATGTCCTGCCCTGCTGGGACAGTTCAGTATTATTTCTTGGAAAACTAGTTTTTGTTTAAGTAGATAAAATAGATGGCAAATAGGAGAGCATCTGGAATGAGAATTAAGCTGCCTGGATTCACCTCCCTTAACAAAAAGTGACTCAGGCTGTCTGTGGGCCTGGCCTTGTGCTGCGTGCTGGGGCCACAGAGGTGAATGTCACATGGTCTCCCGCCTCCATGAATTTTCACTTAATGTGGGGGTTCTCAAAGCAGGCTTCCCCCAAGCTGGATGGAAGCTTCCATACTCCCAGTCGTGGTATTTGCACAATTCACAGAAAAATTAGGTTAATTAATAGATTGATTTTTTTCCCCCTCAATTTTAATCCTCCCTTTCCCCAGCCCCTTTTATCCTTAAAATGTCAGTACAAGCTAGGGCTTGTCTTCTCTAGAATCTGGTTATCAGTACCTGATTTACCAGCAGTTCCATTTAGTTGTTGGAAACTGCATATCTGATGTTTTCTAGATTCCAGGGGCTGTGTCGCTAGGACAAGTCTGATCTGGAAGCCACAAATTTGCACAACATGAATGCCATATGATTACTGCTAGTTGCTAGATGTAGAAACAAAATGGTGGGTCTTAATTTTGCCCCTGCCACCAATTTGTTGTGTGACCTTGGGCAACTTGTTTCTCTTCTCTGGGCCTTATTTCTATCAAAGTTTACAGATGAGCGTCTTAGATAACAATAACTACTGTTGTCATGGCCATAATTTATTGAACACAGATTATTGCTATGGACTTTCCATGTATCATCTCATTTGATCCTCATGTCCACCCTGTGGGAAGATATACTTTGATCCCCATTTTACAGATGAGGAAACTGAGGCTCAGAGAGAGTAAATGGCTTGTCTGAGGTCACACTGCCAGTAAATGGTAAAGAAGCCCTCTGCTACCTGGCAGACCAATGTCGGGCTGAGGGTGGACCTTGTGCAACTCTGAGAATTCTTTCTGGCAGGAACGGAGGATGTGCGTATTGATAAGAAGACTGTCAGTCCCTTTCTGCAATTGTCAGATGACCAAAGGACCCTGACCTTCAATGCTAAGAAGTCCAAGGCCTGTGCAGATGGCCCAGAGCGTTTTGATTACTGGCCCAATGCCCTGGCCACCACCTCCTTCCTGGCTGGGATGCACGTCTGGATGGTGAACGTGCAGAACAGTTGTGCCTATAAGGTGGGCGTGGCCTTAGGCCAGCTACCCCGCAAGGGTTCTGGCAGTGACTCTCGTCTGGGCCACAACACCTTCTCTTGGGTCTTCTCCCGCTATGACCAGGAGTTTTGTTTCTCACACGACGGCCAGCACGAGCCCCTGGGGCTGCTGCGTTGCCCAGCCCAGCTGGGCGTGCTGCTGGACTTGCAGGCCCAGGAGCTGCTGTTCTACGAGCCAGCCTCGGGCATGGTGCTCCACACCCACCGTGCATCCTTCCCTGGGCCCCTCTTCCCGGTCTTCGCTGTGGCTGACCAGACCATTTCCATCGTCCACTGACCTTTGGCCCAGATCTACCTCCCCACTACCCTTTTAGACCACATTTCTACCCAGCATCCTTTTCCCAAATGTTGCCTATGCCCACTGGGCAGCTTAAGGAGGGGTAGGGATCCGTTTCAGATCTAGTACAACTGTTAAGTTCTGGGTATCTGTGGGGAGCTTGCTACTCCCTGGCCTTAGTCTCCCAAATTCACCCTCTGAGGGTGTCTTGTTCACTACTTTATCTCTGGCATCCAGCACAGTGCCTGGTGAGTGTGCAGTAAATGTTTGGTGAGTGGGTAGGTGGGTGGGTAGATGGGTGCATGGTCGACTTTTCTGGCGGCCTGTCTTTCAGGCCCCTGCCCCAGCTTCGAGCACACAGAAGTGGTTCTCTGGTAGAACAGCCTGTGTCGGAAACCCTTTCATCCCCTCAATTCAGTGCTTCTCAGTCCTTTTCATGACATGGCACATAGAGAAAATAATATTTTTCTAGCACACAAGGAAACCTGGAAAGGATTTAGGACTCCTGCCAGGTTGTTCCTAATCAGAGGACTCTGCCTGGCCGCTCAGAAATCAGAGGATTCCACCATGGTAACAGGGGTGGACTCCTGCCCCTCTGCCCCCGACCACCTGCAGCTGATGAGTACCCCACCTGATGGCCCCTTCTGACATAATGTAGAGACCTGAGGGCCTCTTGCCAGAAAGAGCTAAGGGAGTAAGAGGGCCAGCTTTAGGGAACGTGTACCTTATTAAAGGTTTTAAAAGACTGAAAATTATTTCTTCCATGTTCTTTTTTGGTAATTGGGCAAATTCCCCAAGTGGCAGCTCAGATCTAGAGGTACATTTGCTGGGAAATCAATGTCTTCCTCACCTGCATATGCAGCAGAGAGCCTGGAGATGGTTCTGTGCCCTGCTCCACGGGGGCCACAGACCAGTGTTTTCCTCTTCTCCAAGGAGGTCACATTAGAATCGTGGACCTCACATTTTTGTTTCTTCAGGGAACACAGTTCAAAGGCAATCTTACCTACAACTTCAGGTTCTTGGGCTCAAAGATGGGGGCCAGAGCCCTCCCCACTCCTAAGTTTGCTCAATCACTTACTTGGAACCGTGGGAAGATAAATCCAGTTCACAAACCTACTGGCAACTTTTTTGTTTGCAATGACTGCTGAGGCCCTTGCAGCTCTGAGACCACAGCTCACGCCCCCATCCTCATCACCTGTCACTTGGAACATGTGAGAAGAGCTTCCCCACTTTCGCCTGGGCTAAAAACCTGGGCCAAAGCTAAATTCTTCCACATGGCACCTGTAGGCCGCTACGCCATGCTCCCCATACCAGCCCAACTCCCCACAGCAGACCTCAGTTCACAGGCCTGCTGCTAGGGAGGCCCTTCTTATCCTTTTACCTATCTGAACACCAGCCCCAGTTCAGGGTCCATTCCAGAGCCCTCTCTGGCTGTTGACACCAGAACATACACCGTGTATGTGCCTGCCTATGTGCTTTTCGCCTGTGGCAGCCACTGTGCTTGGCACTGGGTAGGGCACAGATGTAAATGCCAAAGAGAGAGACGTGTGTGTGTAAAGGGGAGAGGCAGAAAGAGACACGGAATTTAAAAAACCCAACTTCTTCAATCTCCAGTGATTTTATCCACATTCCCAGTACTGCCACCTGGGGCTCCCTCTGGTCCCCTTTCTGTGTTTTCCTGTCTCATTTATGACTGGGGTGTCCTTCAAGATTGACATCCTAATTTAGGACACCTCACCTTTTCTCCCAGGATGTCCACTGCACTGTGTCTCATGTGACGTGGGTCCTTTGCTACTTGCAAACTACTGGTCAAGCCCATGGGCTTTGGAGTCAGGCATGCCTAAGTTGGAATCCCGGCTCCCTTATGGACTAGCTGTGACCTCAGGCAGGCTACTTAATCTGTCTGTCATAAAGTGGAGGTCACGCTACCCATACCCACTAGATAGCTTTGAGGGTTATACATGCAAATAAAGGACTAGCAGAGTACCTAACACATGGCAGGCATAAATCAAGTTTCTTCTCATGATTGTAATTATGGTGTTCCTCGTCTAAAATCCGTGTAGACTATGTGGTCCTAGAGGACACATCGCTACAGTACAGCTTATCACCTTGATTTTCAAACTATGTTCCTCTGACCTCAGGCTTTCGGGGTACGGGGGAGTGATAGGGGGTGGTGAATAGTTGCAGAGGCTTCAGGACCTCTGCTTCAACCCCACCGGTTTCTCTTTTGTTTCATTTTGCATACTGAGGTTCCACATAAGATCTCCCATAAAAAAAAGGGCCCGGCTACTAACAAAGTTTGAAAATACCTGGTTTTGAAGCTAATTGGGCCCTCAGTGAATCTTGTTGAAGGTGAGGGACTCGTGGTAGAAAAGGGACACAGGTGTGATGAATGAAGCATCTCAGAGACCAGCAGGTGGCCAGTGGGCAGGGCTGAAAGCCCCACACTCACTGCTTTATAGTCAGAATGTGTTGTATAAAGGCTGCAGGGAGAGGGGCAAAGGCCAGGTCTCGGGAAGGAAAGGGCTCCCTCTCTCTACTGTTTGTTGGGTCTAGTCACTTCCCTCACCAGACTCACAGCCCTGGGGGTGAGCCTTCCAGGCGGTCAAGGGCAGGCAGGAGATGAGGCAGTGAGGGGAGTATATGTTCTTGGGGTACAGAATCCTTGATTTCAGAGTCCAAAGGTCCTGGGCCAATCACCAGGAAGCTGTGCATGCCTACAGCCTGTGCCCCCCTGTAATCACAGTTGTAATTGTCCCCAATATGGGCAGCCACTGCCGGTTCCACACGAGCAAGCCGCAAGGCCTCATGGAAAATGCGGGGGTCCGGCTTGGGCCAGCCAGTAGCCTCGGAGGTCAGCACAAAGTCGAAGTGTTCTCGTAGGCCAAGACCCACCAGGATGTCCTCTAGTCGCCGGTCAAAGTTGGAGACCACTGCCAGTCTTAGCCCTCGCTTTCGGCACCCCTTCAGGGTGGCCTCAGCCCCCTCCAACACCTGCCAGGTGCAGGGGCTGCTGAAGTCCTTGTACAGCTGGTCAGCGATAGAGGCCACAGCCTGTGCATCCCGGACACCTGCCAGGTGGAAAGTCTGCAGGACCACATCCAGCCACCACTGGCGGGAAGTGAGGCCATGGCTCAGGCCATAGTTGGGGAAGCTGTGGCTCTGAGCCCGGTACACCTGTCTGAAGGCTTGTCCCAGGGCCGCAGCCTCCACCTCCAGCCCGTGGGCCTGGGCCTTGGAGGCATATTCCTCTCCAATGGGGCGGCGGACTCTGAGCAGCGTGTCCTTCACGTCCCACGTCAGCAGTCGCATCTGCAGCCGGTGTGCCATGGGTCTGTAGGAGGGAGCCAAGTCTAGCCCAGCTCCACCTAAGGTCCCAAGGGCCAAGGGGAAACCGACCTGGAGAAGACCACCCCTCTTCTCTTTCCAGGACCCGTGGGTCAAATTTGCTGGGACTCGGGTAATGTCTTCACAGCAGAAGATCCTGGAATGAGACGGCAGGTGAAGTGGAAGTTCAGGCTTCAGAGTCATATAGACTGGGTTCAAATTCGGGCCCTGGCAACCCTAGTAATGTCATTCTTTGAAGCCCTGTCTCCTCTCATGTATAAGAGGGGCACAATGACCCAATCTCACAATGTTTTTAGACTAAATGAGATCATCTGTTCATTTCACAACAAATTTCTGAGCACCTATTAGGTGCCAGATGCTGGGAACAGTACAGGTTTCTAGCCCTCACGGCATTTGCATTAAATAATAAGGGATACAGATATTAGACAAAGAACTACACAAACATGGGTAATGAAGATAGCATGAACCATGAGGTTATAAATCCAGAGACTGGATCTAAGTCTTCCTCGGAGAACTTCCTAGGCAAGTGAAGTTTCAGTAGGGATCTGAAGAATGGCTACAAGGGAAAGGTTAAGTGTTCCTGGCACTGGAAGCAGCAAGTGTAAAGGCCCTAAGGCAGGGCAAGGAGTCTGGGGTTTTGGTTAGACAGGGACCAGCTCAGGCAGGGCTTTGTAGGTCAAGGTAAGGAAACAATCACAATTGCTATTCCTATTGCTAGCGATGCCAAAGACAGAAACTTGCCTATTGTCAGTGGGTCAGCAGCACAGCCAGGACTAGAACCCAAACTTCTAAACTCGGGCCAGCACTCCTTCCACTGCTTAGACATATTTGAATTTTTTTAAAAATCTGATTTCGGTAAACCTGTACAGCACAGGACAAAAGGCAGGACAGGGCAGCCTGATCCTACCTGTCCCTAAGCCTCTCTGAGCCCCAGCTTCATCTTTCCCGGAGGTAATAACATCTGCCTGGGTGGACAACCAGTGAAAGGATTAGTGACTTCATGCACAGAAATCAAATTCCTCAGCCTGCTGTCCAGAGGCTGGATGCAGCTTTTTACTCGAGTTGATTTAGGCTTCCAGTAAAAACTAAAGGGTCCAGGGTTCAGAGTACAGCCGCGGGCGCGTGCTTGCAGAGGGAGGGAAGTGGCTTGGACATGTCTTAGGAGAAGTTGGTCAAGAAAATGAATTTAAGTCTGTCTAGAACATAGAGGGACCCACCCAAAGACCCTCTCACTTTGTAGGTGGAGAGATGGAGGCCCAGCGAGGGTCAGAACTCCCCCAAAGTCACGCAGGGAGCCACTGGCACAGCTAAGACTAGGACAAAGGCTCTGGCTCCCGACCCAACGTATTTTCCATTTCTGGAAACCGGAGTTGGGGACTCTAGGCTACCGGCCTGAATTGCTCACCCTTCCTCCCTACCTCCAGGGCTTGGTGGCGGCGAAGTCCAGGTAAGCCTGCCGTTAGAGCGAAACCTTTACAGCGTGACCTGGGGCGGGAAGGTCTTAGGGACACTGGTCGCAGCTGCGGCCGCAATCCTGGGCACCCCTTCTCAGCTTCAGCACGCTCTGACCGCTCGGCCGAACCCCGGGGCCTAGGACCCACCTGCCTCGTAGAGAAACCGATCAAGAAGGAATCTGCAGCCGCCCGCCAGCTCAAGAGACGAAAGCTGATGTCCCACGGTCCCACGGAGCCAAAATCCGCCCCTCGCTAGGCCGCTCTCGGCTCCCTCCACGGCTCGGCTCCCGCCTCCCGCCGGCTCCGCCCCTTACGCCGCTGGTCTCTGCGGCCCTCCGCACCCTCCTTCCGCAGCCTCCGCACCTTGACCTCGCTCCTCCCCACCCCTACTCCTCTCCGGCGCCCTCTGTCACTGGTTCTCACCGCGCTCCTTGGGCCGCTCTCCGCCTTTTCGTGACACACCCTCTCGGTTCCCAATCCTGCGCCCTTCCGCTCCTCACTTAGCTTCTCACAGTCACCTTGCACCCTTTCCGTCTCCCTGCGTACCCTGTTTTCTCCGTCTCCCACCATAACCTCCTTTCTGCCCTCTCTCCGCTCCCCTTTTCCCTCTTGCAAGCCGCTTCTCCTCCCTTGGGCCGGGACACTGCTAGGAGGGGCCCAGGCTGACTTGGGAAGAGGGGGATTGGGTCCCGGCCTGGCTTACTGAGCGCTGTGTGGACGTGGGCAAGGCAATGCCCTTCTCTGGTGAGAGTCTTTAGTCAGTATCAGGAGGGAAGTGCTTTCAGTTGGAAACTTGTCTAACCCAAGACAATTTGCTGAGGCTAGAATCCTCTGCAGTGAAACCTAGCTGGGTTCTTTCTTTGTTTGTTTGATAAAAGTCAAAAAGTATTCATGCTCATCTCAAAAATATTTAAAAATACAAAGTGTACAAAGTAAAAACCAAAAGCCCAACCTTATTCATTAAGTACTCACTAGCATCTGTCTTCTGCTGTGTCTGACTCTGTGCTTCACTGAGGATACAGTGGGAAACAAAAAGTTTCTGCCTTCATGGAACATTGGAGGAGCAGACACAAATCAAGGAAATTAATAAGATTTCAGATAGTGACGAGTGCTATGGAGGTAATAAAACAAGGGTTTCATGAACAGTGACAGGGGGCCTCTTTGGATGAGGTGGTTAGGGGAGGAGCAAAGATCTGAATGGCAGCCAGGTGAAGATTAAGGGACAAGGAGCAAATGCAAAGGTGCTGGGGGCCTAACCTGCTTACTGAGCAAGGCAGTAGCTTTGGGGGTGGGGAGGAAAAAGGGGGCCTCCCTGCTCACAGCCCAAGGGTTATTGTAGTGGCAGGTTTGGTTATTATGTGATCAGACATTTTTCTGGAGCACATTAACATGCATATAATCCTCCCCCCACTTTTTTTTTTTTTTTTTAACAAAACTTCCGTCTGTATTCCAAGGCTGGTCTGTTCACTTCATTTAGAACTGCCTCGCCTTCACTGGACTCAGGCCTGGGAGGGAATACAAAGTGCAGAGTCACAGACCTTGGGCCTCAAGGGAGAGCCTGATTCCAGAGACTTACCAGTAAAAATCATTATGTATCACAAGCATGATTTCTAGAAGTGAGTGGGAAGGGTGATTGGGAGGCCAGAGGTCCATCTGCATTTCACACAACCCAGCAATGTCTGACATTGTCCACTTTTCAGTCACCTAAAACCCAGCCCCTTAGATTCTACTCCCTGTTCTGCCATCTGACCCTCTGTGAGCCCTCCATTAAATCCTTTTCCTTTCTGAGCCTCTGTCTCACACTAAACAAACTGGGGGGATTGGACAAAATAACTTCCAATTGAAGTCTAGTTTCACTTATAAATTAAATTTCCAAGATTGTTAACTTTGCCCATGAAACGCTCAGTTTCTCCTTATATTAATTGAGCATGTTTACTTCAGGATCAAACAAGAGCACATGGAAAAACTCTTTGAGAAATAGAAGATGATTCTTTTCTGTTGAAATAATTGAGTCTACTGAACCATTAGGGTTTTATCTGATTATGTAAGTATTTCAACCCACAGCACCCATTGCACAAAGGGCTTATTTCCATTATGATCCATGTGAAAGCGCCCCCTGGAGTTATGGCCCTGATTTAACTGCCCTCTAGGTTCTGCCTTTCTATTGAATGACTTTTTTAGCAGAGAAGGAGCCTTGTATGTTACAGAAAAGCTAATGACAGGTCCCTGCTGTTCTGAAACAAGCTTTTTTCTGATTGCCAATTCAAAATGGGTACACTTAATGGGTGTAGTGTCTTCCCTGATCAGGTGACAGAACTCTTCGGAGGGTTTCGTTGATCTCTTCTTTGTGCCCTGGCCTGGTGATTGCTTCTAGAGACACCCGACATGTCACTATACTGGATGTTGGCCTAAATTATTTCTCTTTGAGAAAACAAGTTTCTTACATGAGCACTTTTTCCTTGGAATTCTCACATTGAAAACATTAAGTAAACCTGGGCTGGGCATACCAGACATATGTCTTTCTTTTAAATTTCCATCTTATTTAAAAATTAATTTTAATTAAAATATATCACACATAGAGAAAGATGCAAATAAGTATAAATGTCCTTGAATGTTTACAAATTGAACAGACCTATGCAACCAGCACCAAGACCAAGAAAAAGAACATTTCCAGAACCTTGGAGCCCCTGTCATCTTCCAGCAGCTTACTCCCAAAAGGGTAACCACTAGCCTGATTCCTAATTGCATATTGACTTGTTTTTGAACTATATAAAAATGGAATACAACATGCACTTTTACTTTTGCTCAAAATTTTATTTGTAAGATTCATTCATGATGCTATGTGTAGTTGTAGGTCATTGTCATACCTGTAATATTCCATTATATGAATATATGAATAGCACATTTTACTGTTGATATAGACATTTGGGTTATCTCCAGTTTTGGGTTACTACAAATATTAGAAAATGTTGCTATGAACATTCTCAAATATGTAATTTTAGTGAACATATGTAAGGTAAATTCCTAGATGTGAAATCACTAGGCAAAAAGGTATGCATTTAGTAGATGGGGCCAGTTTTCAGAAGTGGTCGTACTAGTAATATCTGAGAGTTCCAGTTGCTCCATATTCTCAACAATTGGCATTTCTACCTTTTAAAAACATTAGGCATTCTAATGGATGTACGGTGCTATGTATCTCATTGTGGTTTTAATTTGAATTTCTCTGTTGACAAATGAAGGTAACACTTTTTCATATATGTATTGGCCATTTTCATTTATTTGCACAAAAAAAATCATGGAAATATCCTCGTTTTATATATAATACATGAATATAAAAATTAATTTGAACCTAAGATAACGCATGAAAAGCTAAAATCCCTCTAAAATCAATCCCTCACTCCTACTCCTTTGCAATCTTTTCTGTTTTGAGTGCTGGGCTTGGACTTAGACCTGAATCCTAGCATTGGTCTGCCTTTGGCTTGTGTGAATTTGGACAAGTCCCCTCTCTAGGTTTGTCTCCCATCTCCAACGACCTCTTTAGTTTGCTATTCTGTCCACTGTTTGTGATTATAAGAAAATTCATGTGATGGGGATGGCCATTTGCCCCAATATCTATTCTCTCCATCTTCCTTAGTACTTGAACCCCTAAGTTTTAGCTGAGCACATGGATGCCCCACCAGACTTGCTTAAACAACTAGGTGTGGCCATATGACTAAGTTCAGACAAGGGCAGGTTCAGACAAGAAGTAATGCATGTAGCTTTTGGGTTATGCCTTTGTATAGAAGGGTCATGCCCTCCACTTGCCCTTCTCTTTTTCCTGCTGGCTGAAAAGAGGACCTGATGGTGGAAACTGGACCTGCCATTTTTGATCACAAGATGTGCTGATTTGATGACAGAACGAGTCAGGAGCCAAGACTTCCCACACCATGTAGTTTACATAGCTCTGGACTGCTCAGAAAATTCCATCTTGAGCTATCATTATTTTGACTTTTGTTATATCTACTGAACTTGAAGCCTGACTAATACGACTGGGGAATGACTTTAAATTGAGTGTCAGGAGAGGTTACTTTGAGGAAGGGACACTTAAGCCAAGTTCTTAACAATAAAAAGGAGACAGCTATACAGACTTTGGAGTAAAGCATTTCCAGGCAAAGACCACCACTGGTACCAAAGCTCTGAGACCTCACCAGTATTCTGTGTAATTACAAAGACTATGTCAATCATAGTGCTACATCTCCTATGCCATTGTTTACAGTGACTGATCGAAGCCAGCCATGTGTTCTAAGCAGGGCCAATCAGACCTCCAGAAATTTGCTATGTGAATAATGGGACAGAAAGGATCTTTATCTGGGATTGTGAGTCTAAAGGACCAGCTAAGGATCATGTTGCTGTTAAGTGGCAAAAGCCATTTAGAATAAAGCTAAACAGAGGCAGAGAGCTAGGAAGGGATAGAGGCCTCCATGAGAGCATTTGATCCTAGATCTAGCCACACCAGACCTTATTACAATCCAGTTATGAAAACCAATCATTTCCTTTTTTACTGTTTAGTTTGTCACTTTCAACTAAGAGTACCCGGAATATAGATTATGAAGTGCTGCAAATCACAGGCCCTAACATCTGGAATTGGCAGAGTCCACATGGGGTATGGAGCAGGTCAGGATTTCTCTTCTAGCTGGGAAATTGCCTGGTTAAAATGCCTGTTGCTTTTTGGCACCCTCAACCACATGCCCACTGAGCTTGTAGTTTTAAGGATCTTAGTAAAGCAAAAAGTGAGGATGATGGAATGTGTTGGCTATTTGGTATGACTTTCAGGAAGGTCCTACCAGAAAAAGACAAGCTCAAGTCCAAGCTGGCACATCTGAGAAATGGGAAAACATCTTCTGAAGAAAGGTCCCTTAGTGCTCACAAATTAGCTGTGATGCCTGGAAGCCTGAGAATAACATGCCATGCTGATGGTGAAGGCTGAGTTCTCTGCTCAGGGATAAAATTCCTACTAGCAACAGCAGTGAACACAGCAGGAGACAGAACTGGGCAGGAGCCAGATTGCCCCAGGACCACCCAAACCCCTCCAGCTACCTGCCTGGTCACTATTGCCTCTGTAGATAAAGCATGGAGTTGCTGAAGGGGACACAAGGCTGGCACCCCAAGACAAGTCCTGACTCTAGAGGGTGCCATTCATATAAACAATGATGCCTGAAGGCAACTTAATCCCTCAGTCTGGCTGGCCCACTACTGTAGTTAATAATAGCATCATGTTAGATCCAGAATTTTGCTGTTTATTGGGAGGTGGTATGATATAATGGTTAAGGTTAGAGGCCTTGAAATTTGGCTATATGGGTTGAAATCTCAGCTCTGCTGTTTTTGGTAAACGGAGTTCTAGACCCAGCACTGCCACAAACTTTTGAGTGGCCTTGGGTGAGACATACAATCTTTCTAGATATAGCTCCCTCATTCAAACTTCATTGATCATAGGATTCCCTGTCCACCCTGACCCTATTCCAAGCTTCTCTATCTCAGTAAATGGCCCATTAGCTATGCAGGAGCTCAAGCCAAGTTTGTCCTTCATATCTAACCTACCTCCTAAATCCATTCCTTCTCTATCCTGTTACTACTGCAATCCAGGTCACGAAATTTCTCATTGCTACAGTGCTGTTAAAATGCTCTTATAAAATGCAAACCAGAGTGAGTCATCCCCCAGCTTAAATGGCTTCAACTGGCTTTCCTTCTTCTTGGAATAAAGTTTGAAAAGCCTGGCATGGCTGTTGAGCCCCTGCATAGTTTGGCCCTGGTCTCTTCACTCAGTTCAGACCACTTCTTCCTTGGCGCTTCCCTGTGCTTCAGCCCCAGTATTCCCTCTGCCAGGAATGCTCTTCCCCAGACATGTCTCAGCTTGGTGGCTCATCTTTCAGGTCTAGGTCGTCAGTCCCTCAGGGAAGCATTTTCTGATCCTTCAAATTGAGTCAGGTCCTATAAACCTTCATAGCACCTGTCATGTCACTGGTGACATGTGTGCCACCTGGTTCCCAGGGACACTCATTCCACTTAATGTTACCCCTTGGTAGGGGGTCTGGATACAATGTCTCTCTGCATCTAGAACAGGGTCAGCACTTGTACTTGCTTGGCAATGATGAATCTGCAATGCCCTTGAAGAACCTCCTCTTTCACACTAGTCAGGAGACAGGAAGCCAAGAAGCTAAAACAGTCACAGGTTCTGGTCTGAGCTAAGTCTCAAGGCCCATCAATGGCTCAGGCCCCTAGAAGCTTCCAGCCCCTAGAAGCTTTGTGACTCTTCAAGCCCTGATTTTGGCTGGCCACTTCCTATTGGCTGAGATTGGGTCTCCAGTTAAATTGGCCACAGCTCCAGGGAGGACTACCAGGAGTCAGAGGAGGCTGGTTTGACTGTAGGAGCTGCCAGGAGTTTATAATTCTAAATTTTAGAATGGATTATATTGCTTTATGGTCCAAATTGAACTTGCTTTGGGCCTGGAGTTGGGATTCCCTGTCACTTTGCAGATGGGCAGGTGGACTTGCAAACAGGCCCCTCCTTAGCTGGGCCTTAACTTAAGCTAGAGGGAAACATTATGTCCTGTCAGTCTCAGAAGAAAATTGAAACCATTCATCTAGTTGTTCAAGTCAGAAACCAGGGAAGGCATCCTTATCTCCTCTTACTGCCTCATCTTTGACTCACCCCCTCCAATTTAAAACATTAGCAAGCTCTGCTACTTCTGTCTCCAAAATGTATCCCGAATACATTTGCTTCCTCCTATCCCCACTGCCACCACCATTGCTCTCTGGGGTCTGTAGCAGCCTCCCAACCAGGCTCTCTCTTACCCTTCCATTTTCCCCACAGCAGCAGGATATGGGAAACTGGACCATACATAACTGGTTAAGATCCTTCAGATGGCTTTGTATCAGATGTGAAATAAAATCCAAGCTTCCTAAAATGTGCAGGATCTACCTTTCCAACCTCCAGTCCTGTGGCCCGCCTTCCTCTTTACCCTGCTCCCAGCAGCACTGCCAAGCTCCTCTCACTGCAGGATCTTTGCACACTCTGCGTTAGTCTTGTAGCTTCTGGTAAGCTTCCTCCTGCTCTCTGAAGGCTCTTTCCTTGCCAGCCTCAGGGAGGGCTTTTCAACTGCCCTCTCAAGAGAGGCCGCCTCATCTTTTATCCTGTCTCATACCCTTTCCTTCCTTCGAAGTACTTAATACAATTTGTAACTACTTTTGTCTGTTTTCTTGTTGTCATCTGTCTCTCCCCGTTCTCCTTGTATAGCTTCCATGCAGAGAGACAAGATGAGGTCTGTCCTGCTAGATGCTCGGTAAGTACACAGCACTGTGCCTGGACACAGAGCACACGTTCTCAAAAAATATCTTTAATAAAAAACCTTTTTGATGGCGACATCTCCAACAGTCAGGAACTCTCTTTGCTTCTGAATTTTGATCCTCGGGCAATGTTTCTGCTTGTTAATGAGTAATTATCTTCCAGGTTTATGGCTCAGGGCAGAACAAGAGATCTTAGGCAGCCTGGCAACCCCTGGCCTGTGTGGGAATCATCTTTCAGTGGAATCACAGCAGATCTCAACTCTAAACCCAGGGATGTCAATCTAGGCCTCAGTCTCAAAGCCCAGCAATGCTGCCAGAGGACTCGGGCTTTCCGGAGCTTCTGAGGATCCACGATACAACAGCTTCCTCTTCCCCTAAATGCTCCAAGCCTCTCTCCCAGGCTCCACTGAGCCTGTGACAATCAATACTCCTGGGCACTTTCAAGTTGAAGCCACACCAGAGGAAGGAGCTGGAGTGACAGAGGCAGCCTCAGAGCTGACCCAGGGGAGCGTGGGGCTGCTTGGGGAGCCCATGAAGATGTGGCTGTGAGTGGTAAGATTTGGCATGCTGGCAGAAAACACCCAGCAGTGCTGGGCACCTGCCAACATGTGAGCACGAAGAGGGAAAGAGGTCAAAGTTCGAAAAACAGGGTTTACTTTGGTTTTTACTTCCCTAAGATCCCTGGACCTTTTTTAAGTTCTAATTCTTAGTTATTGCACACTCTCTCCGTCATTCCTTCAGCCACTGCAATAACTGAGGTGTGTAGTAGGTGATAATGATGTCAGCACCTGTGTGGGGAGAGAAGCAGGGGAAGGACAGGGCATCAGCTCTGGGCACACTTCCTGGGAGCTGAGGGCCAGCAAGGGAAGAAGGCTACTATGAAAAGGTAGTTGGTGAGTGACATAAGACTGAGTCCAACTCTTGTCAGTTCTAACTCTCTATGAACTGTGGGCAAATCATTTTCTCTTTGTGGGCTTCAGTAGGGGAAATAGGTAAGCTGTAAGTTTCCTTCCTACCAGCAAAACTAGCTCCCAATTATAAAGTGATAAGCATATGCCAATTACATACATCTCTCAATTAGTCCACACAACCACCATGGACCAGGTATCTTACCCCAATTATAGGTACTAAGGTTCAGGGAAGTGGGTAGGCCAAGGTCTCAAAAGCAAAAAAGGGGGCTCTGCTTTCTTCACTGTTCCATGTTCTGTTCTAGTTCCACGTCTCTTCCTCAGCCTATGTCTGTTTAGGTCACTGGTATTTCCAGGCCTAAGACTCCAGGCTGTCTCACGACTTCAATTCCCTCTCTGAATGAAGTACCTATCAGTCCATGTGGCACAGGTCAAAAACCCCACCTCTGCCAGCTTACCTGCTCTGCGGAAGGCGGTCATGGCCTCCAGTACAGCAGCCTTGAGATCGAATGCCCCCGCCTGGGCTCCGTGCCACAGCATAGCAAACTCTCCAGAAACATGGTACACAGCGAGAGGAAGCTCAGGGTGCTGCAGAGAAGCAGCAGTAGGCAAAAATGGGGGGTGGGTGTGCCTCTGGGAGTGTCCCTTCCTCTCTGCCCAATCTGTGACCATCTTGAGCCCCATACTTTGAGTAACTGATGCAAGTAGCCTGGCCCATTCTTGAACTGTTAGAGCAGAGCTGTTAAAGGCTCCTGCCCACTGGTGGTTCCTGGGCAGGGGCAGGGAGGGGAGGATTCCTTTTTAAGAGCAGAATGCTTCCAGTTATGAGATTCTGCAGTCCCTTAATCTAAGGTCCCAGAGTCTAAGGACACACCCTCTCAACTCCCTGAGTCCCCTTTGTCTCTGCTGTGCTTACCTTGTCCTTCACCTCCCGCACAATATCCAGGTAGGGCATCCCCGGCTTCACCATGAGCATGTCGGCTCCTTCCCGCACATCCCGGTCCTAAGGGGTGAGGTATGGTGTGAGCAGTACCTGGGAGGTGAGGTGAGAGGGAGACAAGCTGTGTAGGGTTCAAGCTCTGGTCACTCACCACTGCTCGGAGGGCCAACCCTCGTGCTCCTGGTGGCAGCTGGTAGCAGCGGCGGTCTCCAAAAGCCGGGCTTGATTGAGCCGCGTCCCTGGAAGCAGAGGCATCAAGGTGGGCTCCAGCTTTGGGTTAATGGGTCAAGGATTTAACAGAAGATCCCCAGTCCCCACTCACCGGAAAGGTCCATAGAAACAAGAAGCAAATTTGGCACTATAGCTCATCACTGATACCTATGGGGGGAGACAATAAAGGTCAGGGCTCAGTCAGCCCTTTCCAGATGCCCCTAGGGGGAACAAGAGTGCTTGTGTTCTAGCCCCTTTGGAGCTCTGGGCCTTGATTTCCTCGTCTGAGGTATAGAGGTTGAGAGAGATCCCAAAGGCCTTTCCAGTGCTGTCTTCAGTTCTGTGATTCTTGGCAGATACGGGGGTGGGGCTAGTCCAGGCTTAGGCTCTCTCACCTACCCAGCTCCCCTCCCCGCACTCCCCTGCCCCTACCCTGTTGCCAAGTCCATGTGCCATCAGAGCTTCCTTGATGGCTTCCACACGTCCATCCATCATGTCCGACGGGGCTACCACCTGACATCCTAAGGGGCAGAGGGTGGCCTTCAGAACTCTGGGGCCCTCCCATCCACTCTGCTACCTCCCTGACCCAGAGGTGCTCATCGCTGCTGGTGTCTCACTCACCTGCCTTGGCATAGGCCAGTGCCACCTCCGCCAGCCGCTGCCGGCTTTCTTCGGCCCGGAAAGCCCCATTTTCACTCAGAAGCCCTGCAGGTCAGATAGCTGGGTTTTAGTGAGCATTTTAGGCCATGGCCTGTCCCTACCATGGGGAGAACTGGGCAGTGGGAGTGCAGATGGCAGGAGGGAACTCACCGCAGTGACCATGGGAGGTGTAGGGGCACAGGCAGACATCACAGGCCACCAGGAGGCTGGGGAAGGTCTTGCGCAACAGACAGATTGCCTTGATGGCTGGGGAGTCTTCGGCGTCGGCTGCAGAGCCCCGCTCATCCTAGTGGCAGGAGAAGGACAAAGCACTATGTCTGTCACATGAAGCCTTCGGGAGGCACAATGGCCCTCACAGAGCGCAGCTCTAGCCCTCTCCTTTTATCACCTCAGATTCTGGATGAGGAGGCACAGTGAGGACTGCCCCCATTCTGCAAAGGGGACTTGACTTGTCCAGTCAGGGTGTCATAGGCCTACTTGGTTTCCTGACCCTACATGGGTGCTGTCATAACAGCAGGTGCCATGTCCATTCACTTGTGGCTGCAAGGCCAGCACAAGACTGGAATGAAGGTGTGGTCACTGTGGAACCTTAGCTCGCCTCACCCAACCTCTCCTTCCACTCCCCTCTAACTCATCCTCCGATTTTTCACCTTGGGAACACTGCTGGGGACTCCAAATACCAGGACAGAGCGCAGGCCTTCTTCCACCAGGGGCCTCAGCATCTCTTCTAGCCGGTTCACACCATACCTGCAAGTGGGGTGGAGGGGCTGAAGTGAGGTAGATCCCAGGCAAGGGCCCACCCCATTCTGCCATTCTGTGTCTCTGTGAAGAGCCAAGCCGGACATGGCACCCAGAGGACTCAAGCACCATAGTACAGGGAGGGGCAGGAATGCACCCACCAAATAGATGGGGGAAACTGAGGCCCCAAGCAGCAGAGCTATGGAATTCAGCTCTGGAAGGCCCCTCCAATGTTCTTATTGAACTCTCATTTGACGTTCAGCTCTTTTCTGCAAGACTGCTAATGACATCTCTGGTAATGGGTAGCCTCCTGGGCTACCTCCTGGGTCTGCTTCTGCTTCCTGGCCCCTCCACCTTTAACACCTCTCCCTTCATTATTCCCCTGCCTTCCCCACCGTGTCTCTTACCTGGCCACTCCTGGGAGGCTGGCGATAGGCTGTACGTCATCAGGAACATCCCTGCAAGAGCGGGGGTGAGCTATGGATTGGTAGCGGTGGGAAGGGCCAGTGGTGAGACAGTGACTAGGGCGAGGTGGGGGATGGTTGGGGAGCTGGGAAAGAATATGGAAGTAGAGATGGTGGGAAGAGGATGAGGGTCCAGTGTTTGGTTCCCCTGCCTAGCCAAGCCCAGGGTCTGACATAATAGGAACAACAATAACAAAACAGTGAATGATAAGAGCAACTATACTGAGTAATCATAGAAAGCAGTAAAGTGGTTAATAAATTGGACTCTGAAGCCACAAGGTCTTCACTTGCTATCATAGCCACTTACAGACTGGGTGACCTTGGCTAAGTCACACCATCTCTTTGAGCCTCAGGCCCTTTATCTATATCCTGGGTAGATCCATTCATTCAGTCAACAATATTTATTGAGCACTTGCTATATGCCAGGTACTGTGTTAGGCTCTGGCGATACAATAGTGAACAACATAGACAAAAATCCCTGCCCTTGGGGAGATGACCTTCTAGGGGATAATGTCCATAGCTTTCTTATACAGATGCTGTCAGGACTGAATGAGATAACAGATGGAGGTGCTTAGCATAGCACCTAGTACACAATGAGTGCTCAATAAGTGTCAGACATTGATATTATTAATAGTCATGACAGCCATCTCTTACATGAACATAGCAGTTTATAACCTACAGAACACCTTCTCAGCTTTCATCTTATTGTAAAAGCTCAGGATGGCAGTTAAGGGTTATTCTTATTTTCTTAATGAGAAGATCGTGTTCTTTTCAGGTTTGTTTTGTTCCTAAGATGGCTGTCCTTAACCTAGTAGGCCACTTCCAATACCTTAAGCTCTAAGCCAATAGCTCACTTTACCTTTCAAAACAACACAGACTCCTGCTTCAGTCACGTACACACCCATTGATCCACCCCCGCATCAGAGATCTGGCTCATTCTGGGGACTCACGTGACAAAGATAGGGTAGATGAGGTTGGAGGCATGGAGGGTGGTGGCAGCTGCCTGCCAGGTCCGAAGCAGTGGGTGGAAGTAGCCGCTGTGCAAAACCGACTGGGGCTGCATGGTGGGCAGTGGGGGCACAGGGCAACCAGGTGGTTGGAACTGAGGGCTCCTGAAGTATCTGCTGTGTGCTCAGCTCTGTAGAAGCAATGAGAGACACTTGAGACATGATCCTTGTCCCCAGGAGGTAGTCATCTACCCCCAGGCTCTTCGAGATTCCTGTCTCCCTTGCACTCTACCCGAGTACCCTTTTGCGTGTGAGTCACCAATCCCTGCCATTCTATAAGTGGAGAACTGAAAGCAGGCCTTAAGAAACTTTCATAGTGATTTGAACCTGATAATATAAAATTTAGGTTTGTACTTGATATGATCTCTCTTTTTCATTTTAAATAACATTTTTCTAGTAATTAATGTTTATTTTAACAAAGAATCAATCTGTGATGGACTGGAAATTAGAATGAGGAACACTGATCTAGCCAACATTTAAACTTTGTTTATTCCATGAAAAATTTCTGCCATGTGCTTGGCAGAAATTCTAGATAAGCCAAAGGAGAAAAATCTCCTGTAATTCTGCCTCTAGACAAAAGCACTGTTAACCCCTTGGTATACGGACTTCTTGTCAGGCAAGACACACACTGAGAGGATTAAAGAACACCATACCTGGCAGACAAACAGACAGACGCCCTGAGGAGTAGCCACTGATACAGTCTTTCCTATCCCTAGAATCTCCTGCTGCTCCCTAAACACAAGCCACCCGTGTTCTTTTAACTAGAAGGCTGTGTGCTCTCTCTGCAACCTCCCCATCCCAAATCTCATCTGGTTTCCACAAGGCACCCCCTACTTCCCTCTCCCACTAAAGCTTCTCTTCTTGCCAGATCACATTCTCTCTTATATAAAAGTTCTTTGTGGACCCACCTTATCTTGTTCCAGTAGACTGAGCTTTTTACAGGGCAGGGTTCATAGTGAGTTCATTTTTGCCTCCCCCTCACACTCTGCCACATAGTAAATATTTAATTACAGGACATACCAGACAATATTCCCTAAATGCCAAATAATAAGGGATATAAAACAGAAGGAAGCTGGGGCATTATTATTTGTTTCTTGAGCACCTACTGTGTGCTAGGCCACACAGGACATTGGCACATATTACCTCATCAAGGTGGCACTATAGTCCTGGGAGGGAGGGCTGACTGAGTGCACCTAGGAAAGGTGGAGCCTCCCAAAAGAGAGTCGTGCGTTTCAATGTGTCTGGAGGTCAGAAGGAGCTTGTTGAAAGATGAGGACTTGAACTTGGTTTTGCAGGATGAGTGGGTTCAGCTAGGCAGTGAAAATGGGGAGAACATTTCCTCAGCAAAGGAAGAAGGGAGTAAAAGTGGGGAAGGGGGGATGGTCGTGGACTCTTCTCAGGATCTGAGGAGGTAATCGAGCCAAGTGAGAGGGGGCCAGGCTGAGGACAGGGAAGATTTCTGACTGGGGGGTGTGGGAGCGGTCAGAGCTTTTGGAAGAAAATTCTCACAGCCTGAGTACAGCAGATTGGAAGAGAGAAGCATAGAGGCTGTGGGGTCAGAGGGGCGGAGAAGGAAGGGCCATCATAAGGCTGCCAAGAGGCAGTCTCTTGGGGTGGATGCTCGAAGTTTTTTTGACCTGGAGGGCGATGGAGACAGGGACAAGGCAGGAAGTGGGCAGGGGGAAGCAGAGCTTGGAGAAGGGGTAGAGAGCTCCATTTCAGACACTTCCTTTTGGAGGTGTGTACAGATGTTGATGTGAACAAAACCAACTCCATCTTTGCATGCCTGCTTTTGTTTTTTCCATGCTGAGAACTCTGACCTAACTAGTCTCAGCCAGTACCAAAGTGTCAGTTAATGATTAGCTGTGTCCTGTAAACTTACACCATTTAACCTTAAATATTCCTGTCAGTAAACGGCCAGAATGGCATAGCAACCAATATAAATATCAAACTAATGTTGGCATCAATTCCAAACAATTATCCATTATAAGACCACCTGTCTTGTACTGCATTCTTTGTCCCCTTGTCTTGTCAATCATTAGTAGTTCAGCTATACTATAAAATATTTACTGTAACAACTACCTACCTGGCAGCTGAGAATAACCTGTGCAGGCTGCTGCTGGGTCCTCTCTTCTATTCCAATCTTCCTGTAAGTAAATTACCCTGTAAGTAAATTCTGTTATTCAATGGACTTGCCTGCTTTGTTTTTCAGTCTTAAGACACCTTTACAGTTCAGTGGTCACTATACCTCCTCTCTACCTTCAAACAAGGTACCTAGGGGAACACCCATTAGCTGAGTAGGTAAAAAAAAAAAAAAGAAAGAGCCACCAATCTCTCCTGTGTAAATGGAACCTCAAGATCCAGAGAGGTAGGAACTTAACTAAGATCACACACTCCCTGGGCCTGGGGGCAGGGGCGTCCTTTAGCACACTGATGATGGCTGTCTTCCAGGCACCTTTAGCTCCCTCCCAATCAGCTCTGATGCTCATTTTATCGGATCCTTTTCCCTGGCAGGGCTGGGGTTATCTGGAGCCACATAGGAACCCACCCTACCACCCCGCCCTTGAGCCAGCCACATCATGACACAGGAGTAAGCCAAGCCTTCCAAAGATACCCCAACCACCAAATGAGCAATTGTTCGACAGTTACGAAGTTCTGAGTGCTCATTTTGTGTAAGATTTTACTCTCAGGTCTGCCAAGGATTGACCTAAATCAGAGAGGTTAAGTCACTTGCCCAAGACTACACAGCTAGTTAGTAATCGAGCTAAAATTTGAATTTGTTTTAGATAATGAGTGCAGGGTTTTGTCTACTATACTCCATAGTACTGGTAAAGACTTGATTCAGTAGGTGCCTCTCTTTCTCTACTATCTTTGCTTTGGAGGTTAGAGAGATGGCGGGAACAAGAAAAAATATACCATGTGTGTCATGTGCTGGGCACTGGACTAGGTACTTTATATATACTGTATACATTATTTCATTTAATTGCAGAGAGTCATTCTAACTTTTAGCAATAAGGAATGGAGGCTCAGAGAGGTTAAGTGACTTGCTCAATGTCCTTCTGCAGTCAAGTCACATTTTGAAGCTGGGTCTATACATCTCTGATTCAATTTTCAGAGAACATCATTTGTAGTAGGCCCCTGGCTTCTGGAATCCAAAGCTGCCTTCCACCTTCCTTAGCTCTGCATCTCCTTTAGAAGGCTGATGAGCAAAATACCTTCTGTTTATCAGAAGCAACAGGGCAGGGCTGCCTAGGAGCTTTGCAGTCTGAATTTCACCTCAGGGAGATTGGGGGTTGGGAGGGGACAAGGGAGGAGGGTGAGAGTGGTGACCAGAGGCCTCACGAGGGTAGTTCCACTTTAAATTGCTTTTATTTATTTATTTTTTAATTTTAGGGTTCATAGAGTGATTTGATTTGAGAAATGAGTGTCAGTAATGAAAACATTAGAAAGTTGAAAATCACCAATCCTGTTTACATTTGACATTCTGATATGGAAAATTGGGTGCAGAGAGGCGACAGGACTTGTCTGATATTATGCAGCAAGTCAGGTACAAAGCTGGGCTTGACCATGGGGTCTTCTAGCTTCTAGCCCAGTGCCCTGTGACCTATACCACACATGGCCATTCTAGTACAACAGGTGCTTAATATCCGTGAAGTAGAAAAACACTTGACCAACAGAGCTGTATCTCTGTTTGCAGAGCTAAAGCCAGGTGGAGGTTTGGCTTTCCAAAAAGTCCTTCAAAGATTGGGAGGTTTTCACACACTTGGGAGGGGACTTCTCCCAAATCAAAGGAGCTTGCAAGCCACAGCTTAAATCCTATTACATCACACTGAGGTCAAAAGCAAGTCACCAGGGGACCTAGCCCACATTAGAACAGGTTAGCTTAACTGGAAGGCAGTATACAGTGGTGCAGAAAGAACCATGTTTCAAGGTCAAACAGTCCCAGGTGTGTGCTCTGTGCATGCCTTTGAGTAAGGTTACTGGCCTTTGAAAGTCTTCATTGTGTAATCTATAAAATGGGAGTGATACTATCAAACTAGCAAAGCTGCAGAGAGGATTAGATAGGGAAGAGGTACATGCCTAGCTGCATAGTAAACATGTAGCTACTTTTATATTAGAACTAAGCTAAAACTAGGTCTCTTGGCGTGCTCCTGGCATGCCATCATAGCTTCTGCACCACACCCAGAAGGGCGAACTTTCACCAAACCTGTGTAGGCCACAGGGTCTTCCAAAATATCCAAGAACAGTGTGTGTGTGGGGGTCCCCTGCCTTCCAGCAGCTTATGTGGGGAGAGGAGAAATAATCAGCACACAGATGCTATAGTAGAGGGGTGGACCAGGTGCTCTGAGAGGAATCTATGTCTCTGGAAAGATGACTTTATGGAAGAGGGGACATTGAGGGATAAGTAGCTTTTCATACTGATTGAAGGGAATCTCTTTCCTTTGAAGGCACCTTCCCCAACCTGAGAGTAACCTGTTGGCCCCCGAGAGCTGTCACCAGCAAGGGCTGAGAAAGAGCTGCAGCGCCAGAACCCTCCATGTTATTCTCGGTTGAGGATACCAGAGGCTGTGGTCTTGGCACATAGGGGTGGGAGCTGTTGCCAGCTCTGGCAAACTCTGCCATTAGTTGGGGAGGAGGCAGTCAGGAGGGCCAGCTAGGTAGAAGGTGGCCAGGGCTAAGAAATCCACAGTCCCAGAGAACAGCAGCTGTCAGGCAGTACTGAAAAGGAACCAAGTTGTTTATTCAATCCTCATTTCCTGAATCTCTACTCTGGACCTGCCCAGTGCTACATACAGGAATTAAAAAGAAGAGTGAGACCCAGACCTTGACCTAGGGCTTTGAAGAGCCCAGTCTCCTCTGAGCTTAACTATTTGGAGCTATGAGGAGAATTTGTAGGTCCACAGACTCCTAAAAATTTTTGGCTAAGAGGATCTTTAAAGCTTGTTGATTACATCATTGAAATGATGGTGAAACTGGGCTCAGAGAAGAACAGACACAGGCCCAAAATCACACAGAGGGTCAGTGGCAGATCTAGGACTAGAATTCTGGACTCCAGCAGCCCAGTTCTCAATGCCCACTATTACTCCTTCATACTTTAAGTACAGATTTCAAAGCTCACAGCAGAGTTGGGTTGTGGAGAGCTCTGGGTGAAGGGGTTGGAGGACAGAAGTAAATAGATTGGTGACTTTGGACTAGGCTGTAGCTGGCAGCATCATGGTAAAGTGTGTGGGTTTTGGAGTCTGTACACATGGGTTCAAATCTTAGTTTTGTCACTTTCCAGCTGTATGACTTCAGTTTCCTCATCTGGTAAATGAAGACTCCAATGGTCTTCAATGGGCTGTTAAGACTGAATGGGCCGATGCCTGGAACGTACGTACAAGCATAGCACAAAGCGACTGTTATTATTTCCACCTCCCTCCTACATCAGCGATGGCACCGCGCGCTCCGCATTTATATAGAGGCTGCACCAGCAGTCTCCAAGGGAGTGGACCTCAGAGAGGAAACGTGGAACCCGGACCGAGGCCCCCAAGGGCTATGGCCACGCGGAGACCCCAACCCGGGCTGCAGCAGGGCAATTTACCTTTAAGAGATCAAACACTGGCCCCACAGTACGGATCCCCCGCTGTGCACCGCCAGCGCTTCAGGTGCACAGTACAATTTAGGTCTGGGGAAGCTGATTCTTGGTGCTACAGTCCCCACATCCAAGTCCGCCATCTCCCCGAGTCCGGACCCCGCTTACCTGCCTCTCTAAGAGCTCCGAAGAGACTGTCCCGCCACCGCTGTCGCGCGCTCCCTGGGCCCACGTGGGGGCGGGGCGGCTCTCCCGGAAACAGGCCCCTCCTCCGCCTCCGCCAACGTGCGGGCCACGCCCCTGGGGCACTTGGCCTGCGGGCTGGTCCTCTCTAGTTGCTGCTTCGCAGACGCACGACAGGCGTGAGGCCTGGCCAATCGAGTGTGCGGAAGGGCTGAAGAGCCCGCCCCTCCCCACGCTAGTGCTGGTGCATGGGTGGGGAAAACCCGAAGGAGCCCACGTGAGGGGCACTCGCAGGGGATCCTACGAGTGAACCTGTCTTGCAGTCCCTTCCCAGCCTAGCTTATACTTGGTGGTTGGTCAATTATTTGTTGAAAGAATAATTGGACGTCAAAGACATTAAAACAACACCGTAATGCCTAACACAATAGCTAAGTCCATTTTTGCGGACTGAGCATTTTAAAGTTGAATTCAGCAGCAGGCTGCCTTCCAAGTTTTCAGGGAGAATTTATTCCAAAGTAATTGTGCAGGGTCTACTCTGTGCCATGTTTTGAGAGATGTGATGTGAATGACAGGGGTACTTTGGGCATCAGACCTATGATGGTTACAATGGGAGATCTGCCCAGAGGGTTGGGGCAGAGTATGTGCAGGGGCAGAGTATGTGCCTACTGAGGCTTTTGGGGCTTGGGTGGACTGGTAGAATTGGGTGGGTAAGTATGGGTCCAGATCAATACCCTAGCAATGGAATGCCTTTATAAAAGTAAGAGATTATTGAAAAGTTGACTTTAAACTGTAAAGGATGCCAGTGAATTGTATTACACTTATTCTCAGATTTGCTTTTCAAAATCTGTAACCTGTAACCGAAACCTATTTTATACCTCTTTATATTCCAAGTTAAAGAGGTAGAGAGACTTCATGCTATGGAAATATGACACTGCTTAGTTTCCAGCTACTGGAGTTCTGATCTGTTTAAATAAAGGCGGTGGGAAGGAATGAGGAAGAGTGAAGAAATAAAATGAAGTCACTGTGATCAAGCTGCTAAATTGTTAAAATCAAGTAGGCTGAGGCAAAAGGAAACGATTCTATTCTTGCTTTGACTAGCCTGGGAACTTAAACTTTTTAGTGTGCATCAATGCCTGGACTTACATTAACTCCACAGATAACCATCTGAACAACTCAGGAAAGAATATCCCATTAACCAGATCATTGGATACCCATATTATCATCATCTTGGATCAAGCCAGAGGCTAAGAATGTGGAACTGATTCTTCTCAAAAATGTACTTTTCATTATAAAACGTTTCTTCTTCTGAATACTTTGGGTATTGCCTAGTTGTGTTTCCTGTTTCCAGTTTGCAAATTTTAGCAATGTGTTCTGTGTGTGTGCATTGGAGTCGGGGACAGTACCATATATTTCACATTCTCTTACCTAATTTTGATGACAATATCCTCATAGATATGGAAAGCAATTATTAGGGATAAATAATTTGTCCCACGTCACACTGGACTTTCTGTGTAGTGCCTGCTAACTGATCATGCTCCTTCAACTCTAGGGATGATTACTGTTCATCCATCCACTCCATTCAGATCCCCTGCCCAATATTTCTTTCATGACACCTGTTCCATGTCTGAGTTAATTGATAACTGAAAATAATTAGGACTATCTAATATCCCAGAATGAAAAAATTTTAAATGTTGCTGTTTGGTGTAATCTATTTTTCCTGTCTCTCATTTTTGATTGAAAGACCTTTTCCTACCCCCAACTCTCACTAATTTTACCTTAATTTTTCACTCTGATCCATGAGTATTGAATGCAACAATATGAATACATCTTGAAACAATGTTGAGCAAAAGGATTCAGACACAAGAGTACATATTTTATGATTTTTCATTTACATGAAATACAACCAGGCAAAATTAATCTGTGCTGTTGGAAGTCAGGACAGCAATTACCACTGGGGAGATAGTGACCAGAAAGGAGACCAAAGGGGCTTCTTAGGGTGCTGGTCATATTTATTGATGTGAGGGTGAATTATATGAATGTGTTCGTTTGTGAAAATTTATCAAGTTCTACACTTTCCTGCACCTTTTAGTATGTAATTTTTAAAAAATCCATTAAACTATTGTGCCTCCCACATAGGTACATGGGATTTTGCTCAATGCTGTGAAGAAACAAAGATTAGTAGTTACCAGACACTGGGGAGGGAAACATGGGGAATAATTGCTTTGACAAGTATGAAATTTTGGAACGATGAACATGTTTTGGAACTAGATAGAAGTGGTGGTTGTACATCATTATGAATGTGCTAAATGCTACTGATTTGCTCATTTTAAAATGGTTAATTTTATGTCCTGCAAAATTATCTCAATTAAAAAAGAGAATTGGTTCACCAAATGCCATATAGTATTCTGGGGTGGATCCTGGAACAGAAAAAGGATGTTAGGAGAAAAACTGGTGAAATACAATAGTTTGGCCAATTTTATTGAGTTTTTTTCCTGTTTTGAGAAATGTACCACGGTTATATAAAATGTTAACGTGAGGAAAAGTAGAGTGACGGTTACACGGGAACCCTGCACTATGCAACCTTTCTGTAAATATAAAAATGTTGGCCACTGTAACAGGATCCCAGCTTGCATAAATTAGTGATAAGATCTTGAGCAAGTTGCTTCTCTGAAGCAAAAATAGATTAGTCTACACAAGTAATTTTGCATGGGTAAGAATGGTAACCCTCTCTCCCTCCAAATCCAGGTCAGAATCTCTAGGCATAAAGAGCTGTGATTAAAAATAATGAGACAATTACCTTAGCCTACTGGGGTATCTTCAAAATCCATATACCACTACAGGGATAACAGACGTGAGAAAACTGATAATGACCTCCAAAATTCTTTTCAGTTTTTAAATTCTGACTTTTCATTCTCAGGAAACATAACTTTTCTTGGGTAGTCAAAGTTTGGTTAAGAACTAAAGTCATGTGGGAGTTTTTTTAGATTCATTTTTGTTGGAGTAGAAGCAGATTAGAATAGATGGCAAGGTAAGCTCTCTTTAAGCAGGCTTTGAAAAATAGGTTTAAGTATGGATTTTATTTAATAGGAAACGGTAAGAGACTATAACAAAGCAATGTTCCAGGAAGATCCACTTGGCAAGCAGAACATAGAGGAAGCTAGGGGAAGCTGAGATGAGGCAGGAAACTGAGCTCAAAGGAAGCCACAGGAGTCCAGATAGGACTGGAGGACTTAGCCAAGTGGTGTTCATGGGAAATAAATGATATTTCTGCTGTGGAGAAAGAAAATGCCACTGGGTCTAATGATTGTTGGAGTTCTATCTTTGTAAAACATTATTTGTACATTCATGATTTGAGAAATCTATGTAGATTGGAGAGGTAATATAGTGTTATAGTTGAGATCATGGGGATAACAGCAGTACACCTTCACAGGGTTTATGAGTTAATACTTGAAAGCATTTGGGAGAGTGCCAGGCATACAGGAGGAACTGGGTAAATGTCTGGAGTTGCTGAGCACCTATATGTACATGGTGCTGAGCAGAGCCATGGAGAGCTCTTGCTGTTACAGAAGAGCAGCACCCTTGCCTGTGAAAGAGCAGCATCTGCTGGTCATCCAAGGTGATGCAGGATCTCATATTTACAAAGGTCTGGCTCAGTTCATAATCCAAAAAAACGTTGTAAAGGACATGATCAGTGGGTCTTTCCAAAAAGCACACTACAAACAAGCAGGATGAAACAGTAGTCATTGCTTTGAACAAGAATGCTCTTTATTTGTACAAAGCACTATAATTTTCTCAACATTCTTCACTCATTTCAACAATCTTCACTGTATTCATTAAACAAATTAACAGTGTCAAACTACACTTCACTACCTGTCAACCAACCGCCTTAGAGACAAATATGTGCTTGGAGCACTAAATGGAAAGAAAAAACTAAGAAAGGTCAACAAAGATACTTTAGAAGCAGTTAAAAAGACAGTTGGTGAGTGAGTGTGTGTGAGTGTGAGTGTGTGTGTGTGTGTGTGTGTGTGTCGGAGGGGATTAGATTCCTGAGTGCCATCGGATTTCCCTCAAGGTTCAGTGAGGTTTATAAAATAATTTTTAAAAGATATGAGATTGAAACTAAAAAATCTGAGGAACCTGCACTTCGGGATATTAAGTACGTTAACAAAGTTTCTGGACTGGCAGAAGTGAGAAAAGGAGAAAGAAAGTGGGAATGGGGAGAAGAGAGGCAGAAGAGAGACAAATGAGAAGCACAGGAGAAAGCTGTGCCTAGAAGAAATAAAGTTTGGAACTTGTCATGAATTGGGGGAATGAAAAGCCATAGTCACAAGTCTAGGAGATGGACTACAAGATGACAAAGCCTGGAATTTTATACATTCCAGGTGACGATAAATCCTAAAGCTATACAGTAGCAGACAGTGAAGTGCAAATAAGACTAAACCATCTTCTAAGAGTAAGACACTGGCGTGCTTCTTGACTAATTCCACTCTATACTGCCGATTTAAAAGCATATGTGCCCAGAGTGCAGCCACCCCACAGGTCAAATGCCTGTAGGCAATATAGAAGGGCCCCAAGCCAAGTGCGTCTGTAAAACCAATATTCAATTGTCAAGTGAAGAGACGATAGCTTTTTAGTAGTTTCCTAAAGCTAAGCCATTCTGACCACTTGTAATGAGCTAGTATTGCCAAATATTGTACAAACAGGCTGACCATGATCTAAACCTCAATTTTCCTGAGCTTTTTTTTTGACTGCCTCAGTGATCTGGAACACAGCAAATGGGAGGGAACTGGGAATCAAAAACTGCCTAATCATATAGAAGTAAACAAAAGAGATCAAACCAATTGATTAAATTATCTATTCAGAATCTCTCTTGCCAAAAAGTCATAACCATTAGACTGATTAAGCATAACAGGATTCTGCTACTCAGATGCTCTGAGTCTGGGAAGCGCTGGTTTTGATAATTCTAGCCAGTTTTCATTTCAATATTCTCAGGCTCTTCAGCCTCAGGCTGCTCTGTCCAGTAGGAAAAAGCTTCGTATAAACATATACCACATTTCAGAGTAGTACCTTTCAGGGTGCCACAGGCTCCTGACCCTAATTCAGTTGTCTACTTCTTCCTCTTCATTCTGTTCTTCTTCTTCTAGTCTTTCCTCATCTTCATCATTGTCCTCATCCCTACTCTTGTCTTGCTCTTCTGAATCTGTTTTTTTGTCTTTGTCCTTCTTCTTTTGCTCTGAGGCTTCCTTCTTGCCTTTCTGTTCCCTCCTATACGCTGTTAAGGAGGAAGGAGGTAGGCAGGGTTGAACCAAATGGATTTCCGCCACTAATTCGACTCAATAACTGGAAAAGCTGAGGGAAAAGGGGAAAAATAACCTGCCCAGTATTATAAAACAGACCTGAGGTGGTGCCAACTGAACTGGTTCTGAGTCACATCTAATACTTGCTTAGTGGACTTAAAGGGACCCAAGGTGAAAAGATTAGGACCAGGTGAACAGGTAACACAGGATGAACATCTACTTGACTGAGAAAATAAAAAGGTCATTACCTTCCAGAGCTTCTTTTAACGGGGTAATGAACCGCTGGAACTCCATCTCCTCCATGGCTGAGAGCACATCACTGGCATTCAGTGTCTTGCGTTTCCCTTTCATTGCAAAGTTGTTGGCGCTGAAACAAGAAAAAATAATAAGGACCATCAGACCCTGTCTTGCAGCCTATAGAATGGGTGAAAAAAGGGGCACTCAGAGATGGAATGAGAAAGCCCATGTCTTAGATGCATGGATTTATGTGACATGGTAACTCCTTTCCTGTACAAAAAGATGAAAGCAAAGTTATTCTGGTGTTTTACTTGCTTCAGAACTTGCAAAAACTGGATGAGAGCTGTGAACCTCCCGCCACCGAAATAGGACACATTAAGTGTGTGTCGGGGGGGCGGGTTGTGGACTAAAAGCCACAAACTCCAACCCAGGGGGTATTTTTGACAATCCCTTATGCCACAGTCCCAGCTAAGCTCTAGCTAGCTCTGCCCGCCTCACCAGGATGTGGCGTACAGCACGAAGACGCTGGCGGCGCGGGAGATGGCGCTCCGGGCCTCCTTGGAGATGTTAACACCGTCCGGGAGCTGTGAGAAGAGCTGGGGTGAGAAAAGCTGCCGGCCCAAGACTAGCTTCCCCCACTGCCTGTTCGTCCGCCCCTGGCCCATCTGTCAGTCCAGATGCTAACCGCCTCCTTGATGATCCTTGTGATGACGGCATTGGGTAGATTTAGGTCCTCGGGCCTCTCCGCCATTGTCGCCGCCGGGACCGGCCCTCCTCCCCAGGCCTCTTCTTCAAGCAGCTACCGCGTCCGGACTTCCCGCGTCGCCACGGTCTGACCCAACGAGGCTTCCGTCCCGCCCCACGTTGCCCACATTATGTCCCATACTGCTCCGCGCGCTACAGCCTCCCTCCGCCACCAGCTCCGCCTCCACCTCAAGTTGCCGGTGCATCCGAACGTTTCATGCCGATGTAGTTTCGGGCCGCCGAGACTTATTTCCAGCCCCACTGACATCCGGCGTCCCTTCCCAAGTTGTTTGTCTGCTTCAAGCCACCATCGCGTCTGGAACTTTCTCAGGAAATTAAGTAGGGCTCACTGGGGCTTCCGTCCCTTCCCCATAGTGCTGTGCACCGCTGCCTGGCGACGGCGTTGCTTGGCGACGGCGCAGCCTGGCGGCTACCTTGGGAAGACTGAGCTGGTGGGGCGGGGCTCCTTTGGATGAGAGGCGGGGTCTGAGGGGAGGGACCCACAGACCTCCAAGCCCCAGGAGGAGCAAGGTTTTCCAGTGGGCTTAGGGCTCCAGTCTTGCGGCTCCTGATTTGATTCCGTAGAACTGCAGCCGTTCGAGGCCAGATTCTCCCACTTCCCTTTTCCAGAACGAAGTAGAGAATCTTTCATCTCTTACCGGAGCTGATGTCCCATCCTTAATCATTCCCCTCCCAACTTGGTAGTAATAGTATTAAGGATAACGGTTAGTAGAATTTTTGAATGCAAAACTTGCCAGCACAACGTCAGTGCTGGCAACATAGAGGTGAGCATGGCTAGACCTCGGGGATCAGTTCGGGCTGGTTAGCTAACGAAGGGCGCCAAGCAACTGTTTGTAAGAATAATACATCATCACATTCGCGTTCAAAAACAAACCCTGTTAAAATATTTTTTTAGTTCGTTAAATGTTCATCAAAGATCTTTACCAGTCAAAAACATTACAGTGGCTTTACAGTGACTTTTTAAATTGTATATTTTCATATTATATACATACAAATTGTCCTCACTCTCACTGAGTAGTAATTCTTTTTTTCCTTGAAACATGTCTCAAGTCACCCTTTTGTTTTCCTGCTTTTGATAATGAGTATAGAGAAATATTTCCCTATTATGAGAAAAGCAACAGCAATTTAAGGATAAATGGCAACCGAAACTGCTTCAGTTAGAAAATGTAGGGTCTAGTGGGAAAACTCCACTTGAATAGAACAGACCTGATTTTATGCTTTGAGTCCAAATTAAGATCTAGACTGCATGGCTAGTGTGTAATACTCCCTAATTATGTGGTTATTGTTTCTGCAGAGGGCTACAAAGCTTCAAGGTTTGCTTTTGTGCTAAACCATTTGTAACCATGGACTTGCCAGATGACAGCCAGTGGGATGAAACCACCTGTGATTTAGCTGTTTGTCAGCATCCGCAGTGTTGGGCAACTATCCGCCGGATTGAGAGGGGCCACCCTCGAATCCTGGGCTCATCTTGCAAAACTTCTCTGGATGCTAATGGTGAATTAGCCAGCCCCTGTCTCCTTCCTTATAAGATCTTTGAACTGTTTCTGTTTGGCTCCTTTTTGACATGTTACATGTTTTCTATGGTCTGCTTTCTCAGAGAAACTCCCAGTGCTCACCACCGTAAACATTTCAGATTCCTACTTCCGGGCCAAGAGATGTGCTCATCGTCATTTATCAGGATTTACCTTCACTAAGCCTCGCTCTTTATTGTATCAGGGTTCAAAGTTTGACTCCAAATTTCAAGGCAGGTAAATTATCATGGAATCTTCTTTTAAGAGCCTACTATCTCAAAATTCTGGGTTGACTTCCTTTACGTATATAGCAGACTTTGAGAAAGCTAGATTGATAATAAAACACCAGTTCAGTTAAAAGTGGTGAATACACAGTGGGAAACTAAAAGAAAACATTTTTATTGTGTTCTAGGAAATGGTTAAAATAGGGGGGGGGAGGTTGTATTAGTTTGCTAGGGTTACCGTAACAAAGTACCACAGACTCGGTAACTTAAACAACAGAAATTTATTTTTTCAAAATTCTGGAGTTTCGAAGTCTAAGATTAAGGTGTTGGCAGACCTGTTTTCTTCTGAGCCCTCTCTCCTTGGCTTGTAAGTGTCATCTTCTTCCAAAGTCTTAACGTCATCTTCCCTCTGTGTGTGTCTATGTCCTAATCTCTTATAAGCACATCAACCATGTTGGATGAGGGCCCATCTATATGACCTTATTTTACCTTAGTTACCTCTTTAAAGAACTTATGTTCAAATACAGTCAAAACCTAAGGTACTGGGTTTAGGACATGAAGTGAATTTTGGTGGACATAGTTCAGCCCATATCAGGGAATATCTTTTCAACTTCTATAGGTCATCAGAAAACTCTGTATATACAGTCTTTCTTATCTTTTATTTTTAGATATGAAATTATTTGTAAACTCCTGAAGGAGGAAGCAATGGCTTTTTCTTTTGAATCTCCTACAAAGTTTAGGCTCCCAGTTAGTACTTGTGATACGTGAAGCTAAGGGAAAGGTATCTGTAGAAAACTCAGACTTTTAAAATTCAAAGACCCTGTTATCTGGTATCAAAGCACTAGTGGTGGCTCTTGTAGGGTTTCTTGTCTTCTGTTTTATTTGAGGAGCCTCTGATGATCTCTCTTGGCTAAAGATAGTATATGAAAGGGTAGGACTACTTTCAGGTTGTCTAGGACTTGATCCCTGGGAAAACAGTGACTTCTCCCCATTAGGGTCTATGAAGGTAAAGACCATGATATCATTTGTTGAGTCACTCATTGAATTCACAGGTATATTGTAGTGGGGGTCGCTTTGCTGGACACTGAGGATACAATGTAATGGTAAACAAGATATGGTCTTTACCCTCAGGAGACTTTTAGCAAAGAAGCATTTATTATGATGGGTGTGGTGAGAGGAGTGCCACCTAGGTGTATGGAGGCATACAGGAAGGGTTCCTAACCCAGGGAGGGCACTGTCTTCTGTAGAGGTGGCATTTGTGCCTAGTCCTGAAATTAGAGCAGTTTAGTGAAGTAGGGATTGCAGGTGGGACATGGACAAGAAAAGTTCTAGACTACAGAAATAGTACATGTAAATCTGGGAAGCAAGAGGAAATTCTTTAGGTATCAGGAAAATAGTTCAGTGTGTTTGCAATGTAGAGCAGGAATGGGAGAATGGTCAGAGATGAAGCTGGGGAGCTGGAGTCAAAAGCAGGGGCTTACGTCATGTAGGAGTTGGGTCTTTATCTTACTCTTCTTTGCAATATTCATTCATTTATACATTTAACTTGTTTTTTAAAAAATAAATAGCAAGCAATATGAAAATGTAAGGGGATGATATTCTTTTTTTTATTATGGTAACTATACATAAAATTTACCATTTTAACCATTTTTAATTGTACAATTTAGTGGCATTAAGTACATTCACAGTGTTGTGCACCTGTCAGCATTAACCATTTCTAGAACTTTTTCATTATCTCAAACAAGAACTCTAAACAGTAACTCCTCATTCCCTTCTCCCTCCAGTTTCTGATAATCTCTATTATATTTCCTGTCTATGAATTTGCCTATTCTATTCTAGGTACCTTTTATAAGCAGAATCATACAATATTTGTCCTTTTGTGTCTGGCTTATTTCACCTAGCATAATGTCTTCAAGGTTCATCTACATTGAAGCATGTACCAGAACTTCACTCCTTTTTAAGGCTGAGAAATAGTCCTTTCTGTGTATATACCACATTTTGTTTATTTAACATGTTTTTGAACATCTGCATCAAAGGTACTTAAAATTTGGATGTAACTATAGCTGGAGAGAGAGAGGAGCATAGGCCATGAATTCAGTTTGATGCAACAAATAGTTGTAAAGTGTTTGCAATGTGCAATGTCTGTTTGGGAGCTTTTACAGGAAAAACAAACAAAACTTAAGAAGACGGTGAGCCCATACATTCATTTGATAAGTATTAAGCCCAAGGTTTTCTGTAGATAAGTAAAAGGCTTTTCTTTAGGGCACTAACTTTGTCATCCCAAGAAGTCCTTTGTGTCTCTGTTTCATGTTTGGAAACTCATTTTTTTAGGTTTCAGAAGGATTTACCTGACAAAGATTTGATCAGCTGTACTAATAGACCTCCAAAAATAGGTCACGGATTGAGAAAGGTACTTCCTCAGCATTTTCTCTTTACTGGTGGGAATAAAATATTTGCTTTTATTTAGCATTCTTCCTTGGGATGACTGTAAGCTGAATGATGACGATGGTGGTGGTGGTGGTGGTCGTGGTGGTGGTGGTGGTGGTGATAATGGTAATGATGATGATGATGATAATGATAATTATCCAAAATTGGGCCCTAACCATATACTAGGCTCAGTGCTAATGGCTTTACATGCTATACTGTTTCCAGAAATCACAGACGCAGTAGTTTTGATTTCTGACATTTGGCATAGGTGGGAATTTTCTGTTTCTGTCCTACATAGAACATGTTCAGCTACTAAGTACACATTGTCATCTCATAATACAGGGAAATTAGAATACTGGAATGTCAGACCTAAATTAGGCCTTGAAGTCATCTACTCCAATGTCTTTCAAATGTTTTTAGCTATTACCTACAGTAAGAAATACATCTTACAACAAAAGTATCATGGAATAATCCTTACCTTAACTGTGGGTGATGTACTCTGATATTTTCTGTCGTGTTCTATTTTATTCTATTTCACTTTTAAACAATGTAGGCTACAGTTCACATAATTCAATTTTATGACCTATGAGTATGTTGCAGTTATAGTTTGAATAACATTACTATGGTTTATCTCATATATTTTATGGTTGAGGAAACTGTAGGAAGTGATTTGCTAAAGCAGTTACCTAGTTATAGGCAGAGCTGAATTAGAGTTTAGGAAGAAAAACCCTTCTACTTATCCACAGTAAGAGAAATTTGCTATTCTTTGCAGTCCTGTTATCAATGCCTTTTATTTTTTTTTCATGAGAAACTTCACTTTTCAACGTTATGGTGGAGAATGTCAGGGACTAAGAGAGGGTATATGGTTTTGAATGGTTGAATGAACAAAGCATTTTTCTCTTTGACCACTTCAGAACGAGAGGGTTAGATTAAATTAGTTTTAAATTAATTATTTGAATAGATAATACATACACATGGTTCTAAATTCAAAAGTCATAAAAAGGTTCACAGTACAAAGAAATATACCCTGTTCCCTCAAGCCAGTCAGTTCCTTTTCTTGGGGTCAACCTTATTTTTAACCACCTTCCTTTTCCTACTAGTGTTATGGACTAGATGATTTATAAGGTGTCTTTGAGTATCAGTGTTTTAGTATCTCAAGTGTGAAAAGCGTTAAGACTTTAACTTTTATGTAGACACCTATAATTGTAGACAGGCTCTAAAAGTAGAAAACTTGCTTTCATCTCTATTATTTCCCTTCCCTACTCCCAAATTGTATTGTATTATCTCCAGAGGATCTAAGTTTTTGGAGTGGAGTGGGTAGAATGAGTAGTGTTCCCTTAGCTAAGTCCCAGTGTACCCTCATATGAGATGGGGTTGAGTGTTGCTAAATGCCACCCTAATGTCACAGGGAGGCAGGGAAACTATGCACTTAAAAATGCTCACTCTTATAGTACCTGTACTAATATCTGGTTTCTTGGGATGAGAAATGTCTTATCATCTTGTGAACCACTATACCCTTTTGGTTAGCATGACAATTCAGTCTTTAGTCTGGTACTGAATACTATCAGGAGCTGGTACCTTTAAGCCATACATAGGCATTTTATCTTCCTCTTAGCTTCCAGTGCTGAATTTGAATGAAACACAACTTCCCTGCCCTCAAGGTGTTGGAAATATGATTGTAATCTGGATCCCTGAAGAACCAGAGAAGCATATGAGGTGAGTATCATGTCTAGAACTTAGAGGTCTTCAACTCTTATGTTCTACAAATCCTTACTGTCCTCTGCAGGCCTCTTTTCTGTGATATTTTTAGCCACCTCACTGCAAGTAGCGGGAGGCCAAGCAGAGAAAGTCATAGCCTCTGCATCTGCCTCTTGCTACACTGGAATTCTATTTTAATACACTTTGAGATTCATACCCAGAGACTTCTCTACATCAAATTCTATGTAGCAGTAAATAGCATATAAGATAGGGCCAATGTATTTGTGAAGTTTGATTAAGAAACAAATGCTTTCTGACTATTAGTTTTTCTTATTATCCATCAGCAACTAGTAAAACAGTTTTCAGTAAAGTACATGACTCTTTGGTTTTAATCCCAAGGCCTAGTACAGTGACAAAATGAATAGCATATGGAACTTGTGTACAAAACAAAGTATGACAAGAGCAAAGGCCTGAAGACTTGCTGATATTGATAGCCTTTAAAAGAAAGTGTTTTTTTTTTTTTTTTGTGACTGCTGAGGCTTTCAGATTTTGTTAAGTGACTGTTTAGAGATGATGAGATTTAAGAATTTTAATTTTATTTTTTTAGTGATCCTGTGACGACTTCTTTATATATCATTTTTATATGTATAGCATATCTATGTATATATGTACATATATATGTGTATGTATGTGTGTGTGTGTGTACGTATGTATTATATATAAATATATAGTGTAAAAAACAAAAATATAAGGGTTCTTTTCCTTTCATGCAAAATAAGCCCAGGTGTAGGTGGGCCAACGCTAATATGTTAGGTCCATGAGGTAATCAGAAACCAGAGTTCCTTCTAGCTTTCTGGGTCATTATCCTTAGCCATGGCTTCCATCTTCTATGGTGCTTCATGGGGGTTTTTAAGATCTTGGAGACTGTTAGGGCTCTAGCCATCATATCCATGTTCCAGGCAAAGAGGGGTAGGAAGATGACAGAGCAAAAATACTTGAGCATCTTCTCATGCTAGGCAGTGAGAATTCAGTGGAGAACCAAATAGACCTGGTCCCTGTCCTCCTGAAGTCTTATGGTGGTGGTGGTGGTGGTGGTGGGGAGAATTCAGACATTACAGATATCACCACACCTAAGTATATGATTACTAATTTGGATTAATACTGTGAGAGTAAATAATTAGATTGTATGAGAGAATGGTGGGGAACCAAATTTAGAAGTGAGGGTAGGGGTCTTATTTTTAGCAGCCTCTAAGCAACAGGTACCGCTGGGCTCCCAACCTCCCATCCTTGAGTACTGAATAGAAGATAGAAATCTTTATGGTCATCACTCATAAATATCCTTGATGCTTTTGTTTAAGGTGTCTGCTAATAAGTTGTGGTTATTCTTATTTCAAGTTCAGCTGAGAAATGTATGGTTCCCAGCCAGGATGGGAAGAAGAAAAGAAAGACATTTACAGTGGTAAGTTTGATGTTGTGGCCAAAGCTTTATGATTTTACTCTGTAGAATTTACTCTTGTTTTCCTTTTAGATATCTTCCCCCTCCCCTGTTCTCTCTTTAAATGAACAAAATCTGCAAAAGGAAACCCCTGTTAAGAAATAATTCTCAAGTCATTTTTTATTCTGAGACTCTTTTCCTATTTCCTCCCTGTAGGAAAGTGAAGAGCACCTTCAGATGTTAGGGGGAACTGTTGGGTATTCAGGGGGAATTTTTGGTCAATTAAAAACTAATTCCCAGTATTACTGAAATAGAGTTTCAATGGACTAGGAGTCAGAATAGACCTGGGCTTCTAATTTGAATTCTAGCATTTATTGGGTGAGGATAACCTTGGATGAGTTACAGTACTGGTAAGTTGCTACGTCCATGAGAATGGTGTCTTGGTCCATTTTGTCCATTGCTAAATCCCAGCCCTAGCCCTGTGCCTGACACATTATTGGCCAATAAATATTTGTTCAGTTTGTTCAGTGAATAAATTAATAACCTTTTGGGGAAAAAACCCTAACAAAACAGCTAATCTCCATGTGGTCTGAATTCAGCAATAGGGTTGGGGAGCCGAAGACGGGAGAATGTGGTGGCCCACAGAGTGCAGTCTAAGGAGGGCGCTGCTGCTGTGGTAGCCCTGGAAACAAGGAGCTTCATGTACCTGGGTTGTGTTGAGGCTGGAAGGTGGGTGGGAAGAAGTGGCATTGAAGAGAGTGCTTCAAGTTGTTCTCATGGTTTCTCTTCCAGAAAGACAAGCCACCTTGGGTTCTCCCTAGACAGCAGAATACAGAAACACGATTGAGACGTCCAGGGGTAATTGTGCCTCCTTCCTCCCCAGTACACACGTTTGAGCAACTACGTTCAGAATTCATTCCTTTCTGGAACCAATTTGACATGTTACCTCAGGAACTACTGAAGGAGTAGGTATTATGTAAGCCTGCTTTTCATTGAAGCTGAGGAGAGTCTAGGCAGTATGCTCTTTCTGAGTAGGGAGGGGAGAAAATGGTCACACTGCTGGTTCACTGAGTTCTTAGACTTACCAATACTCAGTGGTGACAGTAATCACCACAGTTTATCAAGTACTTACCATCTGCCAGCCCCAATGCTAAGTAAACACATTACACATATTCTCTCATTTAAACCTCCACTAGGAGGTAGCCCCACTTACACTCTTCTTTCTATAGCTGAGTTTTGTTAAGTGGGAGGCAGAATGGATATATGATTTGGTGTGAGACAAACTTTGCATTTTATATTGAAACGTATACTGGCTTTATGGATTTTGGTAATTTATATAGCCTCTTCAAGCTTCATTTTCCTCATTTGCAGGATATTGTAAGTATTCAGTGGTACAGAGCACATGAGCCTGACATATAGTAAACACTTAATCTATATTGCTGTAATGATCATAGTTGCATTCGAAAGCTCTTAGTGAATGAGCACTCATTGGTACAAACCTTTTAGGCCCAAAGTGGACATTTCTTCAACTTTGGAGCCCTTCTCATCTTTTTCTCCTTAGCCACATTGTCTAAAAAGAGCTGTTGCTGACTGTCTGGCTGTCTCTGTCCTTTAGTCTTTTGTCAGATGAAGGGAAAACAAACCTTAGTTCAGAGATGAAGACACAATTGGCCATGATGAAAAAGAAACCTCCACTGGAAAAGAGCCGACCTGACAGTGCCATTTCTGCTAAGATGTTTTTATCTGTACACCGCCTCACCCTACAAGTAAGAGCTGGGGAGCCTCAGAGCAAGATGTCTACATGCGGGTCCAAACTCATCTCTCTTCCAGGCTATAACGGTTGACTTTTAAATGCTTTTTCTTCTATCTTTCCACTCTGGACCCAAGCCTCACAGAAGGGCTGGGCTATATGTAGGTGAAAGCAAATGTATCGAGAAGGGTCTGAGAACAACATTCTCTATTTCTTCTGCATTTTGTTTCCCACAACTTTTCCCTCTCCAGAGCCCATGTTACAGTAACACACACACTGAGTCCTCAAAAAGTGCTTGTTGACTAGATGGAAAATGCGTTAAGGGGATACATTTTGGGAAATGAAAAGACCTATAGTAGAGCTTCTCTTATTTTTCTCCAGAGACCAGCGTTGAGATATCCTGAACATTTTAGGAAATTACATTATAACCTGAAGACAGAAGGAAGGTTTTCTGCTGCTGCCAGGTCTCCAGGTACCATTCCTTATACTACAGCTACATTTCTCATACTTGATTTTGGTTCCAGTTCAGTGATATTTGTGGCCAAAGTCATAAAAGATCACATGTAGAACTCAAGAAACTGCAGTTTTAAGAAGCACATAACCTGTACCCTCTAGCTGCCCTGGCTTGGTCCTAATCAGGGAGAGAGTTTCATCATGGTGGAGCAGGGAACAGCAAGTAGCCCAGGGGGGAGGGTGGGTGCTGTCAGGGAGAAGAGGATTAAGCTGGCTGTCTGGTCACCAGGTCATAGGAAGCCACCACAGCAGCAGCGGCAGCGGCAGCGGAAGCAGCAACAGAAGAAAGTGAAGACACCTACTAAGAAACAGGTAGAGTGGCAGTGAGAGGACCCTTAGGACTTGCTGGGACTGGGACAACTGGGTGCAGCCTAGAATGGGAAGGGATGTACGAGAGGTGGGATTCTCCCTGTTCTCTGTCTGGTTATAGATACAAAGTTCCCGTCTGGTTGTAGATGTTAACTTCCTTTTTTCAGATTTTTAAAAAAGTTTCCTTAATTTCCAAAAGTCCTAATTTAGTTTCTCCTCATATGTGTTTCAGGAGGCTGAAAAGAAACCCGAGAGTGATCCAGGGACCCAAAGCACTTCGCATAAACATGTTGGTGCCATGGCTTATGACCCGTGCTATAGTAAGGAGAATATGGGTTGGGAGTGACAGAATCCCAGGATGTATCTGAGGGCAGGAAAAGCTGAATATGTTTGTCATTTGAGCACCTGCCTTGTCAGGCACTTAGAATTCTCCTTGGAGTGCTTTGTTTTGGCTGATCTTCCATGTATCATTCTTCCATCAAATATTTATTAAGCAGGCAAGCTGGGCCAGATGTCTTCTACACATAGGATTTGAGAGAGGACCACGAGCACAAGTGAGAGCCATTTTCCCTCAGTTCCTCCTGTAGAAAAGGCAGAGTGGTTTGAGAAAGATGAGCAAGCCCAGGTTACTGAAGCGAAGACCCCTGAAGGCCTGTTGGCCAGTGACACAGTGGGGAGCTGGGGCCCTTCACTAGAGCCCCAGGAGAGTTCTAAGGAAGCAGAGTCCAGGGCTCTCCACTTCTGACACAAGTTAATCTCTGCAGCCTCAGGCTGAAATCAATACATTATCTAGCCCCATGAAGGAGACAAGTAGCCATTTCTTAACAGGTGATCCTTTTCCTCTAGTATTCATGCTAGAGACAAGAATGGGTGTCTTGCCTTTTTGGAGTCCTTATCATGTCTGAGCTGAAGGATATATTTACCCCAGTCCCTGTGATATTTCTCAGCTTGTGTGCAGAATGGGAAGGAAGGTGGGAGAAGGAATCCCCCTAAACTTTAGAAGATTCTTCTGCCTTGCTCATACTGGACACTGCTGACTATAATGTGAAAATAACTGTTTAATCATCAGAATTCACTCTCTAGTCCTGGGGCACTGGGAGGGTTCAGGTGAGGTGTTGCCTGGGAAGGATGCTACTCTCTCGGTTTATTTCCTATGAACCCTGTGATAGCAGTGGTGTACTCTAACCTTTACAGGGGAGGTAGATGGAACCAGGTCTGGGTCCAGGGTGAGAGATGACTTGTCCAAGGTTATTACCCCATCCAGGTGATCAAAACTCCCCCAAATTCTACTCTGGTGCATTTAGTTTCTCTTCCTGATGCCTCCAATAGGAGCAGTTTTGCTTGGGTGATTGGGGTGCCCCTTTGAATCATGTTCTTAGAGCAGTGGCCTGTCCTCACTGAGTTGAGACAGGCCTTATGGAAGAGGTGATTTTTACATTGTATCTTGAATATGTGTAAGAATTTTCCTGATGTGGAAGAGAATTCCTGAAAGTGGAAATAGCCTGTAGAGATGCATCTTGGAGAAGCATAGCTGCTCAGGGAACACTGAGTTGTCCATTACAGCTGTGGGGTTGGGTATTTAAGGGGGAGAGGTAGGTAGGGGCTTATACAGGCTAAAATTTTTGACCTTTATTCTCCACATCAGTGGTGTTGCACCTCGATTGCACATTGAAGTCAACTGAGGAACTTTGACAACCCTAATTCCTAGGCTGCACCCCAGACCTATTAAATCAGAATTTCTCGTATTGGGACCCAGGCCTCAGTGTTTTTTAAAATTCCCCAGTGCTTCCAATGTGCAGCTAAAGTGGGAAACAGTGTTGGTAGGGAGTCAGCCCAAGTGTTGAGCGAGTGAGTTCCTTAACTTGCTTTGCCTTTTAGCATAATATCTCTGGTGGCTGCTTGGAAGATGTTCATTTAGAAAAATGAGAATGGAAAGAATGAATTCATTTTGGGACTAACTGGGCATACAGCTGATGCAAAACCCTAGAACTAGAGCTTTTTGGGGAGGAAGGGCTTCATTTTCAGAAGCCAATATTGGGTACATTAGGAATGAAGCAAGAAGGTCAGAGGAGTATTCAAAGACAGAAAAGGTAGAGTTCGGGCTTCTTTTGCTGCTATGCTGTTCAGGTTCCCACTCCTTAGTTTTCTTTGTGGAATCCTGGATCTTTTAACATACACTTTACCTTAACCTCTAAATCTGTAATATATGTGAGTACAGTTTTAGGTGAACAGAATCACAAAGAGAACTCAAAAGGCTTATCTCTCCTTTACATGCCTCTGAAGTCCTCTCTTGTCCTGGATAGGAAGTCATTTGTAGACTAGGGGTCAACAAGAAGCCTAAAAATGGAATGTGATAACCAATAAGAAGAGAATTGAGTTGACTTTGTGGTCACTAGGTCACAGAATTCTACCAGGTTGTGAGAGTGACAAGAAGGAGCAGCAGCTGATGAAGATAAATGGCCCCACTTTGAAACAGGTGAGAGTTTATGAGGGACATTCTACGATGACCCTGTTGTTATTCATTACTGCATAACTAACTACTCCAAAGCTGAAGCCATAGTGGTTTGTTATTTCTTATCATTCTGTGGGTTGACTGGACAATTTGTCTAATCTTGCCTGATGTCACTCATGCAGCCACATTCATCTGGAGGCTGGCCTGGGGCTGTTGGTTGAATTGTGTTAGTTATTTGTTCTGTGAGGCCTCTCCATTTAGCTAGTTTGGGCTTCTTGACAGCACAGCAATCTCATGCAAGCACTTTCTTAAGGGATGGGCCTGGAACCGTAACAGTGTCACTTCTGTCACATTTTTCTTTTTTTGGTCAAAAATCACAAGTCCAGCCCAGATTCAGGAGGAGAGAAAATCAACTCCATCTCTTGATGGGAGGAATACTGTGTTCATACAGGAATGGGAGGGATTCTTGGCAACCACCTTTGGAGGCAATCTACCCTTAGCTGACAGCTGGGAATGGGGAAAAGTGGATTATAGTTTCATCTGTCAGCCTGGAGGGCAAAGGATGTGGTACAGACTTCTCTTCAGTCTCAGTAGGTGGGATTTTCTCCATCATTAGATGTTAATTTCTCCAAGAAAAGCATCATTTAGAAAAACCTTTTGTTTTCTAAAGTTTCAAGTTTCCTTACACTTACTCTAATGAATTCCAGGATTCCACAGAGAGACCACAGGTGGACGATGCTGAGAACTCCCTGGATTCCTTCCCCAGTGAACAGAGTAAGTTACTAGGGTAGATGAGCCTTAGGATGTACCTGAGGACAGGGAGAGCTGAACCTGTGTGGACCAGGATGGTTCACCTCCCTGGATGACACAGTCCTCATCCCTTAGAAAGATCTTAAAGATACTCCAGCCCTTTTTTTTTTGTCCTCCATTTGTCGTAGTTGGGAAAAGGCTACAGGTACAATTAATGGCTGGATCTTCTTTTAGATCCTGAACTATCCAAGGAAGAACCCACTAATGAGGACATCGGTACTCAGATGGAGGTTATGCAGGAAGCCCAAGAGAATACCCCAAAGGACCTTTCAGCCAGTGCATCTGGAACAAGGTGGAACCCTGAGCTCAAACTACTGAAGATTCTTCAGGGCACTGATTATGAAGACGAGGAGAACCAGGCCTTTGGGATACAAAGTGAAGAGTCTATGGAGGCATAGGCAGAATACATCATTGGGGTGACCTTATTTCACAGCAGGATGCTTAGAATCTTGAGGACAGTGACCTTGGACACAAGGACTGAAAGGAGAGGGGACTTCTGCTCCCTGGAACCTTTACCAGGGCCTGAGCTTAGGGATTCTATTTGCTTCACTCACTTCTACTTACCTCTAAAATAAGTAAGGGAGAAACTTAGATTTTTTTTCTCTTCCATTAGGGTCAAATAATTTTGGAAATTAAACACAGCAGCTGCTTAATCAAAAGACTCATTCTTGTTTCTGGGAGGAGGGAGGATATATTTCTTGTCATCTGTTTTTTGGGTCACCTTTATCTCTTCTCTGAAGCTCTGAAAGGTTTCCAGTTGTAGGAAGATGAATTTGACCTGTGGGAACCCCTTCTATGTTCCTAGCTTTTCCTCAGTCTCTGGAAATGGCATTCACATCATTATCCGATAATATTCATTGTGTTATGTGTATATGCGTTATGTGTAATATTCCTGTGCATGTGGCACAGGACTTGTATTAACCTGAAAGAGTATGAAGCTCCAGCTTCTAAGCTGCTGTGTCTCCAGGGAAGTTTCACTGATGCTCATGAAGACTGAGAATTTTAGTCTCAGTATTGATGAAACTTGGTTTTTGGGAGGATTTTTTTTTCATGTTATTGTTCTTAGAACTTTTGAATACAGAAAATTTACAAAATTATGTAAAAGTAAAGAGAATAATATAATGACGTTCTCATGTAACCAATAAAAGCCCTGGGCCCTATGGCCCATGAGTTGGGCCAGGGTCAGCTGGGGCTCAGGCATTTTCAACAGCTCTGCACCCAAGATCAAGCTTCCTTCCCAAAGGTGGGGGCTGGGTGGAAGAAGAGAGCCCCACTTATAGGCTGTACTCGCAAGAACTTAGCTTTAGCAACAGGTAGCTGGGGTCAAGATGAGAAATGATGATATCCTGTCCCTCCTGGGAAGACAGCTCTCTGCCTTGGAGCTGAGGGGGGAGGAAGCCCTGTATTCTTAGGCTGCAGCAGCCTGAAGTAGAGTTACTGTCTCACTGAAGTGGAATGGGGTCTGAGGAGAGAAGGCGTAGGTCCAGGGTCACATACCATAGACTCCTGCAGTTCTTATTGAGCTTTTACAGATTTTCTTTCTGTATGCTTTTAGGGTTGTTTCCAAGGACTCAAAAAATAAAAATAAAAATGTCCCCAATTTTCACTAGAGAGCGTTCCATGAACCTCCTTAGACTGTTACGCCAGAAGTGGAACTCTGGGTTGGGCCTAAGATCTTTTTATAAAGAGAAACTTATTCCTCATCAGTTATTTGGTTACCATAAATACAGCTTATACAAGAAAGGCAGATTAAATGTTCAATTCCTTCTTAACATTGTCTCAAAACAGACCAAATTAGAAAGCTCAAACTGTTGCCTACCCATTCCTCTTTTCCAAGCCAAATCAAAATTATATGACATCATTTGTGTTACTAGACTGAACTATACTTAGCTGAATCTTCATAGTAAGAGAAATCTGAGAGGTATTATACATCGAAGAATGACTTCTGTGGGCTAATTAAAAAATTTACAACTTTTTTCACTTTTCCTTAGCCTACCCTCAGACCTGTCGTCCTGAACAAATCTGATTTTCAGTGGTCGATAGTAGGGTTGAAGATGGGGAAGGGCTTAGCTTTCATTTGCACTTTTATCTGAAGACTGAGAAGGTCTGTTTTAGAATGAATTCAACTACTTTAATTAGTAAAGCAACTCCCAGAAATGGGTACATTCTTTTAAGTCCTCTTAATGAGCATAAAGTCACCTTTTAAATCATGACATATTTTGCCTACAGCCATGCTACCCTGAACAAGCCTGATCCCATCTGATCTCAGAAGCTAAGCAGGGTTGGGCCTGGTTCGTACTTGGATGGGAGACTACCTAGGGAGATCAGGTACTGTAGGTGTAAAAAATAAAAAATAAAGGATTGTAAGCTGACAAGATTCTTGCAATCTATGAGGTCAACCAAGGGTTGCCTTACCTAAAAAAAAAATATATATATATTTTGAGTGAAAAGATATTTGCCATCTGAACACTGGCTTTTGTTTCTATTTTCAAAGGGAGAGAAACTTGTTTCATCTTCATTATACCAATTCCTCAAATTTGGATAACCATAAATAGAATTGAGGAAAACATAATCTACATATCACAGTTTTCAGGATGCTTTACACCCACTATTTTGGTTGGTTCTCTGGCCAACTCTATAGATAAATGTGGATTGTCTCCGTTTTCTAGATTAGGAAAGCAAAGCTCAGAATACAGGGCTGATGATAGCCCAATTGGGGCCTTTGAGTGAATTAGAAAAAAGGCACCGTATAAGACACTTTTTACCAACTGCTGAAAAATATCTCAATCAGTATAGGAATCTATGATGATTACAACATGAGCAGCACCTCTAGAGTTTGTCCACAACCTTCACAACAGTTTCTGGTGGCCTTGCTGGATAGGTTAAATAATTTGCCAAAAATCAAAGGCCAGTTAGTGAAGGGGGTTGGACTTAGAACCTAGGACCTCATTATCTCACCTACTGAATTCCAATACCTCTCTGAGTCCCTCTTTTTAGTGCATAATCAACAGTCTTAATCAGAAAGGAAGAATGAGACCATGTAGAAAAGAACTGACTGATGGAGGGGAGCCCTCATGAACACCTGGCTTCAGCCTCTGTATGTTCTGAGGGTGGAACAGCCAGGTAACTGTTGCTAACTGCCATTTCCCCACCCTCTGGACCACAGGACCAAGGGGAATTAAGGTCCAATAGCCAAGAGGCTCCAGCCAGAATCCCACAGAGATGCGCTTTACACACTTAAGCAGGCAAGAAGACTTAAGACTTAGCCTGTTGAAATAATGTCCTAGGAGGCTTGTATTCCTGAGAAACTCGTCTCTGGATTCTACTTTCTTTATGATCCCTACTAGGTAGAGGCCACTTCATTTGGGTTACCATGGTTTTATGAGCACACTTCCCAATGACACCTGGCTCAGTTTGACCTGTATGTAGAAGCATAGTCAATGAAAGCGTTTTCAGATTTTCCAGGTCCACATCTGCCTCCTTGCAGAGCCAGTCATCTTTTGTTTGGTATTGGTCCTGACATCTGGGGTAACAGACTCTGTCTTTCATTGTTTCTGGATTACAGAAAGCTTCCTTATGTGAGAAGGAGTCAGGGTTTCATCCATGATAGCAGTGACCCTTAGAGAAATCAGTTTATTAATGCATCTAAGAAATTGTTTGCTAATTAAGGACAGAAATAACTCTAGCCTTTAGATACAAATGATTGGAGGCCCTTTGGCATCCAGAGGAATCTGGGAAAGAATTTATAAATTTTCTCTTTCACTTGTCAGAAGGTATCAGGGTATGAAATTAATTTGTCCTTCTGTTTATACATTTACTTAACAAATATTGGGTACCTATTATATGTTAGAGAATCAACTCCTAGATTATCTTGATAGAGAAAAGAGAGAATTTAGAGGAGACAGTGGAGAGTCATTCTCAGTAATATAGCTTGAAAATTTCCTGGATCAATCGGTAAAGTTATTGGGGACCACTAGGTGGCGATATTATGTTAGGAAAATGACGTTCTTCACAGACTGGAGGCCTCTGCTTATTTCTGAGGCCAATGTCTACACAGTTAAAGAAACTTCTTTTTGAGTAAACGGAGAAAAATCTACATTGCACCATTTGCATACATGAGCCAATTTAAATGCTCTCGGGGATTAGTAGCTCCTGGAGGGATGGGGGCTGTGTAAATTGTTATGGTTACAATCCCAGGTTCTAGCCCTAGCAAGTAGTAGGTGCTCAATCAATACTTGACAAATAAATGGATTAATCTTTGAACAGTCATTGGAAGAACTATTTTAAGAGTGTGGAAAATTCTGGAACATGACCAGTGGTCTAGGATTTAGGGAATTTGGGAGCTATTGATGATCCTGACAGATCGTCGGTTGGGCAGAGATTCAAGGAAGCAGCACTTGGAAAGGTAGAAACACCAAAAGCAATCTGAGGCTTTAATATTGCTTTGTATCTCCTAAATTTACCTTGATCAGATTTCACCTGTTTAAAAATACAGGGAGGGGGTAAACCAACACATTTAAATTATTTTTTTTGAGTCTTTATTACTTCTAAGGATGGCTCTATCTTGGAAAAGAGTTTCAAAAAAAATTTACTCTACTTTTCTGAGCCTCTCATTCATTAGTACATTTGTTCATTCAATCATTTATTTGTTATCAATTTCTTCCTTCCACAAATATTGGGCATCTATTATGTGCAAAGCACTCATCTAGGCTATGTGATCATCTCTGACCTTTTTCTCTTGTGGCCCCTTTGAGTTCAATTAATCACCAGATCATATTAGCCATAGCTTCCAAATCCATACTCCTCTATTTTTTTCTGCTTCTACTCTCGTCCAGGTCTCCATCTTCATTCATCAGGATTACTGCATCAGCCCCTGTTCTTTACTGCTACCATTCATTCTCCTAGCTTTCCAACATGCAAATATAATCATGATACTCCTTAAAACTCTCCCTTGCCCTCAGGATCAAACTCAACCTCTTTTGCTTGTTTACAAGCCTTACAAGCAAAGGCTGTGCCCCCCAATCTCCATTCCCGCACACTCACCTTGTTCTATGTGATTCAGCAATGATATATTTTTTTGCTCCTTCTAATGAGTCCTGTCCTCTCTTCAGACTTTTTTCTTTCTGTACTTTCCCTTCCATTTGTAAAATTCTTTTCTTCCCCGCTTTGCCTAGCTACTTACTACTCATTCTTTAGGTCTCTGCTTACATGCTACCTATTTGGGGGAGCTTTTTTCTGACCTATGTCAGGGTGAGGCTCCCCTCTTTCACTTCTCTCATAGCCTCTATGGGGTTTACAGCTTATCTGTCTCTACTGTCCACTGAGTTCTGTGAGGGGCATCTGTCTTCACTGCATATCTTTAGCATCTAGTTGAAGGCCTGACAGACACATTGTAAATGCTCAGTAATATACGCTGAGTGAGAATGAATAAAAAACATATGACATATTTCCTTTCTTTAGGGTACATAACAATGTAGGAGTGTGAGCCAAGTGGTGAAAAAAAGTTATAGTGATGAGAAGAAGGAGGGGGCACTTTGGATGCTACTGTCTGAAGCTGAGTTAGGTTTTGGCAAGTGGAGAAGTTTGTGGGGGTGGCCTTTAGGGGGAGCACAGTGACACAGGTGGGAAAAGTTTGGAGGGTAGGTAAGGAGTATAGAATTCCTGTCTGGGAAGCGTAGACAGTAGGGCTAGAGCTGCTTGTGGTTAGATTGTCCAGGTCCTTGAATGCCAGGTAGAGAAAGTAGACTCTATTTGATAGCCATTGACGTCTTTTGAATAGGAAAGTTATAGGACTAAATTAGTGCTTTAGAAAATGTTAATCTAATGTCAGTGAAACTGGAATTAGAGATGAGCAAAACCAGTGAAATCAGTTAGGAGGCTATCGTAGAAGTCAAGATGGGAGGCGATCAGGGACTGGCTTATGTATTTGGCAGTAAGAATGGAGACAAAGGGGGAATGGTCAAAGGAAGAATTAACAGGAACCTGGAAATTGGAAAGAGAGGGAGAAGGAGGAGTCAAAGGATTTTCAGCCTGATTCAGTGAAGTGCTGTCATTAGAAATTGTGAAGTCAAAAGGAAGAGCCAGTTTAAAGAAAGATCAACCTTTGATGTAGTTGGAATCCCTGAACATCAAACTTTTACAGTGGAGTTACTGCTATATGTGATTTTCACTTATGGAAATTCAAACACTGTGCAGGGCCTAAAAATGAAGCACAAGTGGGAGGGAATGACAGAGAGAATATAATGCAAGTGGTGGGGGCTGTTCCAGCTCTGCCACTCAGTGAAAGTACATCCCAGAGGGAGTGCGAGGTAGGGAAGGTAAATTTGCTGTTCCTCTTTTGATTTACAATGCCATGTGAATTTTATGGGTGACTAATGGCTTATTTGAGGGTAATTTTGGCTATTCACAATCTATGTCTTATATACTGATTTTAGATCTGAATTCTCTAGCAAGATTTGGCCTTTTTTTTTTTTTTTTTTTTTTTTTTTTTTTTTTTTTTTTTTTTTTTTTTTTTTTTTTTTTTTTTTTTTTTTTTTTTTTTTT